>QJPP01007307.1:0-186203 GCA_003996215.1 Jaltomata sinuosa | reverse complement strand
TGGGCAGCTATTGTATGTGATCATACCATTTCCATGCATATAAAGAGGTTTTATCCATGTTTTACTATGGTTTTGGCTTCGGGCCTACTGGCACTATTTTCTAACCTTGCATGGCCCCGGGGGCCTGTTTTTAATGGAAATGATTTGGAAATGGTTTGAATTAACTTGTGAATATTCCTGGGTAAAAGAAAGTAAAATTATGTTTTGAACACTAGTTTTACGATTAACGCTAGACTCGGCAGAGCCGGGGTGCTAGTTGAGTTTTCTTGCTACTTGAGATGCTTTTTAGCCTCGATCGGACCGAGCACCTGAGATGACTTTCTACTGTTTAGACCCTGTTATGCCGGGCACCCTTGGAGGGGTTTTTGAGATATTTTCCTACTACTTTAGTCCTGGACAGGGTCAGGGCATGCATATTCGAGACTGGGTCTCTATCTTGAACCCGGACTTGCTTCCGGACGACATGTTTGATACTGAGTTTTAGTATGGGGTCTGGGACCTCCATGGACCTTGCCATCCGGGCCAGGGGCTGCGGGCTGCGTGTGCCAGAGGAAGGGTACACGGTGGAGTAGAGGTATACAGGCAGTGTCCTTCCGTGGAACCTACCTGCTGGGCCCGATCGGCACCGGAGGAGGTACATACAGAGATACCATTTCACTTGAGATCTTCATGCATCATATCATTCATTGTTTGAGGTTCCACCCTTTTTTGTTGTTTGTTGATTGTACGCTCCGGTAGTATGGGATGCCGGAGGGTTTGTTTTCACTTGTTTGTGTTCCTCGGTTGTATGGGCGGCCGGGGGACTGTAGGTAGACTCTTGCTATTTACTTACAGAATTGTTCCCTGTTACGGTTAATTATAAAATTGGTTACTGCTAGACTGTTAGTTGCTGGATTTGAGATTGATATGATTAGTTGGGCTTGATTCATGTCTCTAAGCATGCCTATCATTACTCTTTCTCTCTTCTTCTTACACTTGAGGTTACCGGTATACCGTTCATTTCGTAAACTTATTTTGTATACATTGTTATTGCAAGGACCCCAGGTGCGTTATTTCTTACTTTCACCTGTGCCTATGGTGTGTATATTCTGCTTACTGGCCTCACATGTGGTTCTGTTGATTTTCCTCTGGGCTAGTTCCTGTGTACCTTTCGTTGATTTCTGTGACTGCTTGCTTCTATTATGCCTATTACTACGCTTTTATCTTATATGTGCCCAGTCGGCCTATAATACCTACTGGGTACCTTATGCTTCACATTTGGTGCTCACCCCTACCCCCTGCATCTTTGGGTGCAGATCCTAGCGTGGGCCATCACCGTTAGATCGCTGTGATTCGTGCTCGGAGATCTGTTGGGGACTACTTCAGATTGAGGGTGAGCTCTTGGCGATCGGAGCTTAGCTTTAGTTTATCTTTTGCTTCATGTACTCTATTACTATTCAGAGACATCTGTATACATTTGTTTGGATCGTTTGCACTCCATGTATGTAGTTTTGGCTCTATACTATGATACCAAGTCTCGGGGTTGGGTTTAGTTTTACGCATATGTATATATATATTCCTGTTATCTATTCTCTTCGTCTTGTTCTCTTATTTGTTAGATAGTAGCCCATTACTAACTGTCCTGGGCTACGGGGATTGGTTCACCTACCGGGGGTTGTAGGTGCCATCATGACCGAGAAATCGGGTCGTTACAACTTGGTATCAGAGCTTTAGGTTCACCGGTGTCATCGGTATAGGAGACAATGTCTAGTAGAGTCCTGCGGATCGGGGGGGAGACGTCCGTACTCAATCTTTGGGAGGCTACAGTGACATTTTAGGAAATTTGACTCTTTCATTGCTTCTGTGTCGTGCGTGGAACCCTTGAAGTTTCTGGAAATCTCATTTGTTCTACTTCATCCTTCCGCAGATGGTTCATACGAGATCATCAGCATCACGCGGAGATGAGCCTCCCACTCCAGCGCTAGCTCCAGCGCCAGCTCCAGCACCAGCTCCAGTGCCCACTTCTGTGCCAGCTCCAGCCGCAGCTCAGTCTCCAGATATTCGGGGATTACTATTACAGCTTTTGGGTGTGATTGGAGAGTGGCCTTCTGAGGTAGCGCAGACATCCGCTCAGGGGGCAGCCCTGGGTGCACAGAGCTTAGGAGCGCAGTCGACTACTATGGCTCCCCGTGCAGAGGTCATTCCGGTCCCATCTGTTGCACAGCCTCTTGCTCCTCGCCCAGCTATGACAGAGTCAGAGCAGAAGGCGTTGGGTAGGTTTTTGAGGTTAGCACCTCCGAGGTTTGCTGGTACTTCTGGGCAGGATCCACATGACTTTATTACTACCTGTGAGGAGATGTTGCATCATTTGGGTTTGTTGGAGACTCACGGGGTTGGTTATACTACCTATAAGTTGGAGGGCCCAGCGAAGTTATGGTGGAGGGCCCAGGTTGCTTGTAGACCACCATCGTCACCTCCTTTGACCTGGTCTGAGTTTTATGAGGCCTTTATGGCCAAGTTTCCTACCCCAGAGTGATCGGGCGTCGCAGGGAGCAGTTTACTCACCTTTTACAGGGGTCTACGACTATCTCAGAGTATGAGACCCATTTTCATCAGCTAGCACCGTCCAGAGATCAGGCAGCCAACTGAGATATTGATTGCCAGTGGTCGGTCATTCCAGGCTATTGTAGACTATGCCCGCACTGTGGAGAACTTACAGCGACATGATCATGGGTCCAGAGATAAGAGGCCTCGGCATCAGGGTGTCTACAGTGGTTTCAGATATGGTGGTAGAGGTCCTGGCCAGTGGAGCCGGAGTTATCAGCCACAACAGTACCAGGGTCAGTCCAGCCGACTGGTTCAGGCTTCCATTCAGACTTTCGGTAGTACCAAGTTCGAGCAGGGTCAGAGCAGCCATCAGGGCTATGGCGGCAAGTCTTCGAGGGGTATAGTTTCTGGGGCATCAGGTCGTGGTGGTCATACGGGATCTGCTGGTTCATCTCGACTGAGTAGGCCATCAGGGGCTTGTTTTACTTGTGGCACGATTGGTCATTTTTCTAGAGATTGCCCTCAGCAGGGTACAGTTCAGCTGGCCGAGCCTTTATGAGCAGTTCAGCCTCCGGCTAGAGGGGGTGGTCGTCAGGGGAGAGGTGGTGCTCCACGCGGCAGAGAAGGTTGTAGGGATGGCGGTCGGGCAGGTGGAGGTCGTCAGTGTTACGCGGTCCCTAGGAGACCAGAGGCAGAGGCCTCAGACACTGTGATTACAGGTACGATTTCTGTGTGCCATCAGTCTACTATGGCTTTATTTGATCCTGGATCCACTTGTTCATATGTATCTGCCTACTTTGTGCCTTGTTTGGGGTTGGCTAGTGAGCCATTATCTGTTCCTGTTTCTGTTTCGATACCACCAGAGGAAAGATCTTTAGTACGTCGGATCGGATTGTCGAGATCTTGTATGCTATCTATTGGTGATTCAGAGACTTGGGTGATTTGATGATTCTTGATATGCTAGATTTTGATGTGATACTGGGCATGGACTGGTTATCCCCTCACCGTGTGGTTTTGGATTGTTATGCCAAGACCATTACCATAGTTGTGCCCGGTGTATCTCCGGTTGTGTGGCAGGGTTCTGTTAGCCATGCACCATCTGGGATCATCTCTTGTCTTCGAGCTAGGAAGTTGATCTCCCGTGGGTGTTTAGCTTATCTAGCATATGTCCGAGATGTTAGTGCTGACCCTACTTCTCCTGAGTCTGTTCCTGTTGTTAGAGACTTCCTCGATGTGTTTCCTACCGACCTGCCAGGCCTTCCACCTGAGAGAGATATTGATTTCGCTATTGAGCTAGAGCCGAGCACCAGGCCCATTTCTATTTCTCCTTACCGTATGGCTCCTGCTGAGTTGAGGGAGCTTAAGGAGCAGCTCCAGGATCTGTTAGCTAAGGGGTTTATTAGACCTAGTGTGTCGCCTTGGGGTGCTCCTGTTCTCTTCGTGAAGAAGAAGGATGGGTCGATGCACATGTGTATTGATTATCGGCAGTTGAATAGGGTGACAGTGAAGAATAGGTATCCGATACCGAGGATTGATGATTTGTTTGACCAGCTTCAGGGTTCAATAGTGTTTTCGAAGATTGATTTGAGGTCTGGCTACCATCAGTTGAGGATTAGGGCGGAGGACATCCCTAAGACAGCATTCAGGACACGTTATGGCCATTATGAGTTCCTGGTGATGTCTTTTGGGTTGACTAATGCCCCTGCAACCTTTATGAACTTGATGCACAGGGTTCTTGGCCCGTATTTGGACTCATTTGTGATAGTTTTTATAGACGACATCTTGGTGTACTCGCGTAGTAGAGATGAGCATGAGCAGCACTTGAGGGTTATACTCCAGACTTTGAGAGATCGTCAGCTTTATGCCAAGTTCTCAAAGTGCGAGTCTTGGCTTGAGTCAGTTGCATTCATAGGGCACGTGGTGTCTAAGGATGGGATTAGGGTTGATCCGAGAAAGATTTCAGCGGTTTGTGAGTGGCCTAGACCTACTACTGCTACTGAGGTCTGCAGCTTTATTGGGTTAGAAGGTTACTACAGACGGTTCGTTGAGGTATTTTCTTCCATAGCAGCACCCTTGACTATGCTGACTAGGAAGGATGTCCCATTTCAGTGGTCGGATCAGTATGAGGATAGCTTCCAGAGGCTTAAGGCCTTATTGACTTCAGCTCCAGTTTTGACTTTGCCGGTTGAGGGTCAGAGCTTCTCCGTGTATTGTGATGCTTCTGGGGTTGGTCTTGGTTATGTGTTGATGCATCAGGGTCGAGTAATAGCATATGCGTCGAGGCAGCTGAAGGTTCACGAGCGCAACTACCCCACTCATGACTTAGAGTTGGCGGCGGTAGTTTTCGCGCTCAAGATCTGGAGGCATTACCTATATGGAGTTCACTGTGAGATCTTCACCGATCACCGTAGTCTTCAGTATATCACGAGGCAGCGAGAGTTGAACTAGAGACAGAGGAGATGGGTCGAGTTACTGAAGGACTATGACTTCACTATTCTGTATCATCCAGGCAAGGCAAATGTGGTAGCAGATGCCTTGAGCCGGAAGGCAGTGAGTATGGGTAGCCTAGCTTCTCTTTCAGTTTCAGAGCGACCATTGGCCTTGGACATCCAGTCCTTGGCTAACCGTTTGGTTAGGCTTGACTTGTCGGATCCTAGCAGAGTTCTTGCCAGTGTTGAGGTTCGTTCTACTTTGATTGATCAGATTCAGAGCAGTCAGTTTGAGGATCAGCAGTTGTGCGACCTTCGTGATCGGGTTATTCAGGGTGAGACCAGCCAGGCTACTCTAGATTCAGATGGGGTTCTGAGGTTTGATAGTCGCCTTTGTGTTCCGAGGATTAGTGATTTGATTCAGTTGATACTTCACGAGGCACATTGTACTAGATACTCCATTCTCCCTGGCACAGCAAAGATATATAGAGACTTGAGGCAGCTTTACTGGTGGAGTGGTATGAAGCGGGATATAGCGGATTTGGTATCTCGGTGCTTGAACTGTCAGCAGGTTAAGTTCGAGCACATGAGACCTGGTGGTTTGATGCAGCGACTTCCCATTCCTGAGTGGAAGTGGGAAGGGATTACTATGGACTTTGTTGTTGGTTTACCTCGTACTTCTCATAGGTTTGATTCCATATGGGTGATTGTTGATAGGCTGACTAAGTCAGCACATTTCTTGCCGGTTCAGACTTCTTATGGCGTAGAGAGGTTAGCTCAGATCTACCTTCGTGAGATTGTTCGATTGCATGGGGTCCCAACTTCTATTATTTCAGACCACGACACTCAGTTCACATCTCAGTTCTGGAGGGCTATTCAGCGAGATATGGGTACAGAGGTTCATCTTAGTACCGCTTTCCACCCTCAGACAGATGGCCAGTCCGAGAGGACCATTTAGATTCTGGAGGACATGCTTCGGGCCTGTGTTCTTGACTTTGGAGGTTCTTGGGATCAGTTTGTTCCCTCGGCAGAGTTTGCTTATAATAACAGCTTCAATTCGAGTATCGGCATGGCACCTTTTGAGGCTTTGTATGGCAGGCGTTGCAGATCACCGGTAGGTTGGTTTGATGGTTTTAGTTCTGGGCCACAGAGCACAGATTTGCTTCGAGATTCCTTAGACCGAGTCCGAGTGATTCAGGACATACTTCGGGCAGCTCAGAGCAGGCAGAAGAGTTATGCTGATCGTAGGCTTCGTTCCTTGGAGTTTTAATGTCGTGACTTTGTGTTTTCTCCGTGGTATCGGCCCATGAAGGGCGTGATGAGATTTGGTAGGCGGGGCAAGCTTAGCCCCAGGTACATTGGGCCGTTTGAGATTCTTCAGAGGGTGGGTAGCGTTGCCTATCAGCTAGCCTTGCCTCCGATGTTTTCAGCTATACATCCTGTATTTTCATGTTTCAATGTTGCATCGGTATGTCCCAGATGAGTCTCATGTGTTACAGTGGGATTCAGTTCAGTTGGGTGAGGGTTTAGCCTTTGTTGAGGAGCCGACAACTATTTTGGCCAGAGATGTCAGGATATTGAGGTCTCGAGAGATCCCGGTTGTTAAGGTTCAGTGGAGGCATCGTCCAGTCGAGGAGGCTACCTGGGAGACCGAGAGAGATATGCGGGCCCAGTGTCCACAACTGTTTGAGCCTTCAGGTACCCCCTTGACCTTGACTTTCGAGGACGAAAGTCCTTTTTAGTAGTGGATGATGTAATGACCCTTCCGGTTATTTCCACGTATACGTTTTCCTTGTACCGTTAGAGCTTGTTTGTAGCGGCCCCAAGTCACTTAAGGCTTTTCAGGACCGGTATTTCGGTGCCGGGTCCATTTGTTTGGTCGTATGATAAGTTTTGAAGACAAGTAATTCGGCAAAAGTTATCGTAAGTTCCTTTAACAAATTTCCTGAACTTTGGGTAAAATGTCTCAGGGCTTTTCTCTCAATATATAAAGAGTTAGAAGTCCTCCAAGATACCAAATCGAAGGTCTACGAGTCTAGTTTCCAACGCGCAAAACCTCACATCAAACTGATCTCTGAGTAAAAAGTTATGACTGTTTTAGCGCGGACTGTCTGGCAGAAACGGGTTGCGAACCGGGTCGCGAACCGGGTCGGGTCAAACTCGATTTAAGCCTCAACTTCACGTTTTAAAATGCCATTTCAGTTCTGAAACAGTGAGAAAACATAAGGGAGGATTCCAAGAGAGTTCTTGAGTGTCAAAATCGTGCGTTGGTGAGTTGCGAGCCTAAGTTTGAGAATTTATTAACATCGCGTGTAATTGAAAATATTTTATTTGAAAGTGGAATTTGGTAAAAGGTTATATTATTATTACCTTTTTAAAATATTTTAAAAGTTTATGAAAAATATTTTGTTACGATATAATTATATATGTATTTACTTTATAAGGTTTTTATACACCGTAATATTTTAACGGAGATAGTAAATTTAGTTATGTTAAAAATTATTATTATAATATAGTAGGTTTTATTTGAAATGATTTTCTATTAATTATGGTATATTCAAAAAGCCATATTTATTTTACCACGAACTTATGCAATACCCGAATAGATATATATTGGGAAATGAGATAATTGGGTTGACACCACATTAACACGTGGTGTCAATTGCATAAGTCATTTGATGACTAAGTGCTATGGATGGAATTATTTAATGAGTGAATTAAGAAACCATCCAACTGCTTGAAGATTGGTGTTGTACGTATTTCATATTGGATGTTTACCAAACCTTTCATTTTAATTTCTCTTCATTTATTTCACCAAGGAATACCTATGTAAGTTGCTAGAAATTTGTTGCATATTCACGTGAGTTACTGCAAGTATGTTGCATCTGATGTGAAACCAAATTTGAGTAAAGGTAATATTTGTGCGTCGTAATTAATTACCAAAAGGAAATCAATTATCGACGTCAAGTTATTCAGGCCCGAGTTCAAGTTTGATTTCGTTTCGGAATTTCTTTTTCGGAGAGATTTAAGCTTGTCATCGGACGACAGGTAGGTTACGGTTTATTTTCCCTAGACTCCGCATATATAGAATAAAATTGTATTAATGGGCATCCTTGGGTTGGTTTATTAGGTTGGTACCACAGACCTCGACCGCTTTATTCATGTCCGCCTACTTTTGTTCCTCCGTTGCTTGTAGTATTTGCCGATATATTTTATTTACCCTAGTGGTCCTGTGAGGCCTTGTTGACTCTGGAACATAGAAGGTGGGATTTTGGGATGTCCGCGAGTCCCGGGCATAGAATTATCCTTCTAGGCTGGTTATGCTTGCTGAGTAGCTGTGGGCCTGTGCAGGGTCGATAGGTTGATTGTGAGCTGCTGGACAACTATTGTGTGTGATCATACCATTTCCATGCATATAAAGAGGTTTTATCCATGTTTTACTATGGTTTTGGCTTCGGGCCTACTGACACTATTTTCTAACCTTGCATGGCCTCGGGGGCCTGTTTTTAATGGAAATGATTTGGAAATGGTTTGACTTAACTTGTGAATATTCCTGGGTAAAAGAAAGTAAAATTATGTTTTAAACACCAGTTTTACGATTAACGCTAGACTCGGCAGGGCCGGGGTGCTAGTTGAGTTTTCTTGCTACTTAAGATGATTTTTAGCCTCGGTCGGACCGAGCACCTGAGATGACTTTCTACTGTCTAGACCCGGTTATGCCGGGCACCCTTGGAGGGGTTTTTGAGATATTTTCCTACTACTTTAGTCCTGGACAGGGTCAGGGCATGCATATTCGAGACTGGGTCTCTATCTTGAACCCGGACTTGCTTCCGGACCACATGTTTGATACTGAGTTTTAGTATGGGGTCTGGGACCTCTATGGACCTTGCCATCCGGGCCAGGGGTTGCGGGCTGCGTGTGCCGGAGGAAGGGTATACGGTAGAGTAGAGGTATACGGGCAGTGTCCTTCCGTGGAACCTACCTGCTGGGCCCGATCGGCACCGGAGGAGGTACATACAGATATACCATTTCACTTGAGATCTTCATGCATCATATCATTCATTGTTTGAGGTTCCACCCTTGTTTGTTGTTTGTTGATTGTACGCTCCGGTAGTATGGGATGACGGAGAGTTTGTTTTCACTTGTTTGTGTTCCTCGGTTGTATGGGCGGCCGGGGGACTGTAGGTAGACTCTTTCTATTTACTTGTAGAATTATTCCCTGTTACGGTTAATTATAAAATTGGTTACTGCTAGACTGTTAGTTGCTGGATTTGAGATTGATATGATTAGTTGGGCTTGATTCATGTCTCTAAGCATGCCTATCATTACTCTTTCTCTCTTCTTCTTACACTTGAGGTTACCGGTATACCGTCCATTTCGTAAACTTATTTTGTATACATTGTTATTGCAAGGACCCCAGGTGCGTTATTTCTTACTTTCACCTGTGCCTATGGTGTGTATATTCTGCTTACTGGCTTCACATGTGGTTCTGTTGATTTCCCCGGGGCTAGTTCCTGTGTACCTTTCGTTGATTTCTGTGACTGCTTGCTTCTATTATGCCTATTACTACGCTTTTATCTTATATGTGCCCAGTCGGCCTATGATACCTACTGGGTACCTTATGCTTCGCATTTGGTGCTCACCCCTACCCCCCCTGCATCTTTGGGTGCAGATCCTAGCGTGGGCCATCACCGTTAGATCGCTGTGATTTGTGCTCGGAGATCTGTTGGGGACTACTTCAGATTGAGGGTGAGCTCTTGGCGATCGGAGGTTAGCTTTAGTTTATCTTTTGCTTCATGTACTCTATTACTATTCAAAGACATCTGTATACATTTGTTTGGATCGTTTGCACTCCATGTATGTAGTTTTGGCTCTATACTATGATACCAGGTCTCGGGGTTGGGTTTAGTTTTCCGCATATGTATATATATATTCCTGTTATCTATTCTCTTCGTCTTGTTCTCTTATTTGTTAGATAGTAGCACATTACTAACTGTCCTGGGCTACGGGGATTGGTTCACCTACCGAGGGTTGTAGGTGCCATCATGACCGAGAAATCGGGTCGTGACAGTAACATGCCGCAAGCACTTAAAAATAAAAAAATCCCAAGGTTCTGAGAATAACTCACCTTGAGCAAAAAAATGGGACAAGAGTCCAGATCAGGGACCCAGAGTCTTGAGCCAATGACCCTCGATCCCTGAGATAGGGGATAAGCGTGGACTTTGAGGTCCCCCCACTAAAATTAAAACACCAGGGACTGACGATAAAGTCGAGAATGACTTTTTAATTAATAGGCTCAAGACACCACTTCTAGGAAAAATAGTAGACCCACAACCTCACTTAAAGAATAAATTCACGCAAATGCACAGATTGACCATCCAATAGTGATAAGCCAAGGCATCACAGAATGTGCACTTAGTACGGGGACAAATCAGGAGGTATCCTAAAAAAAGTGAAATCTAAGTTCCCTATCAAGAAGTCCAAAGTCGTTAAATGACTAGGTAGATATATTTCTCTACAAGCTATGCAGTAAAGTAACTTAAAGACGTCTGGACTTAGAAACTCAGCACTGTAAAAATTAAATGGACCCCTCCTTGTTTTATAAAATATAATAAGATTTGGACCTAAGGAGTCCTTGGTCAGACGAGAAGCTACGAACGCACTAACCTCAGAAGATGATAATGAAAAAGGTTCTAAAATAAAAGATTGATTGACAGTTGTAATCTAATTCACTGGGATATGGGTTTTCACATCAAGGACATGTGGCAATAGTAGCAGGACTAGTGAAGAGTTTTTGGTACGATAGGAGAATGAAGCCTCAGACGGCCTCTCTGAGGATAGCGATGATAGAGATACAATCTCGTATGAGATAAGGATCAAGGAGTCATAACCCATAATAACATGGCAAAAAGAGGACAAGTTGGGAACAAAGTTGTCAGGCTGCTCAAGTACGCGGATGAGCTCGTACGAATCTGCACAGTGCAGAAATATTAGCTGGCACCGTCTAATAGTTCAAATGCGTGGCACAATGATATAGGTCATAGTACTTTAGGGCTCTAGTGATATTTTCTTGATGCCCAAGGCCTTAACATTGTAATCATATAAATAGTCGACCCTTCTCATTTGTAAAGACACCAGAACTCTGATTTCTCTCAAGCAATACATTACTTTCTTAGGCCTCAAGTTCTTTTTTTATTTGCCTTGCTTTACATTTAGCGATTGCTTGAGTGGCTGATCTCGGATCCAGTGTCACGCCCCGAGCTTACACCTTAGGCGTGGCTGGCATTTGGAACCACTACTGGTCTAAGCGGACCCTTGACTTGGCTTACTACTAAACTGGATGCTACATAACTCTATAAAAGCTTTTAAATACAGTGAGCATGCAATTCTTTTGAAAACAGAAATCTATATATTTATATATGAAATTTGAAAGACATGAATAACTGTAAAACAAACTGAAACTAATACTATACTGACTCATCTATGAAGCTTCTAATATACTAAAATAGTCTATTGGGACAAGGCCTTGGGCTACCTTGATACTCTACGAGTAACCTCTAATAACCAATAAATAAATTGGAGCCCTTAGAAAGCAAGGACGCCTCACCAAGGCTAAAGATAGGAGAACCTAAGGACACGTTTACTACCGATCTTGAGTACCTGAATCTGCATTGGTAAAAGATGCAGTACCAAATAGCATCAGTACGTGAAAATGTATGATATGTAAATAGCTAAATAAAACAACAAGGCTAATACTGAAATACTGTGCTGATAGGAGTAAAACTGAATAATGATTGAAAGTAGTAAAGCATGTATATGTAACTTAACAACACAATGCTTTATACTGAAAACTATGCATCATAAGAAAATACTGAAAATAACTTTAGTTTTCTTGGGGAGTTTCTTTTAACTGACAATCATCATGTGAGCCTCATGATGATACAACATCTTGCTCACGTTGCTAGAACCATCCTATACCTTGCTAGGGTATAAAACAAAACTTATCTTATGGATCCGAACTGAGCCACTTTAGGGCTAATGAGGAGTCGTCTGAGTTGCAGAATGATGCTATCCTATGCTAGCTACGTAGTATTGGGGATTGGGTTACTTGGACTCTTACTCATCTTGGTGCAAAATAATACTCCCAAAATAATGTATAATGCTCAATAACTAATATGTCCCACTTTAGGGGAAAAGCTGAGAAAGACTTTACCTTGAGCCTTTGCTCATCGTTACTTTTTTAAAACTGAACTTTGCTTTCATTCTAAAATTATGCACTTGAAGCTTAAACTTACTTGACTTGGAATCTTTCTTGAAATACTTCTTTAGAGTTTGTTAACTACTTTACTCATGAAACATGCATATGGATAACTTTTGTGAGCAATGCTTTCAAAATAAGAAATTACTCAAATGGGTCCATGAGATAGAATAAGCATGAACCATCAAATAATGATCACTAATGACATGAATTTCAATACTTTCAATAATAGAATTGACAATGAACAATTCGAGGTGTAGAGAAATCAAAATAATAGACTTTGGGTAAGAACCCTAGCTTTAATATTGCTAAAAACTGACTTTTAGATGTAGGACATGAGGAAGAAAATGATTCCCTCACTATGATAGCCTTACATACCTTAAGCGCTCCAAACTTGTGAAGGAGAACCTACAAAATCTGATATGGAGACCTAGAAAATAATTCTTTCAATGAATCTTAGGGTTTTGTATCAAAAAATATGCTAGAATCCCTAGTCTAGGGCTAGAAATTGTTAGTTTAACATAAGGAATGATAGAATTTGCTTACCTAGCTTTGAGAAGATGAAATCTGTCTCCTAGGGTTGAGAGAACAAGTATGGACTTGAAAAATAATAAGAAAATGACTAAGTCTTCTTTATACAGACGCCTAGAAATTCAGGATCTATGATTAGTTCTACAGTCCGTTCTTCTGGTCTATGAACTGTAGTCTAAACCGTGGAATTCTTCTGAGAATTCTATGTTTTTTTATCAGTCTTTTACGGGTGAAACTATGGACTATTCTTTAAGAAAATGGACTGTAGATCAATATGTAATCTCACTCTGAGATTTGATGGTTCTCTAATCATACTTCTATGGATAGAATTATGGTCCGTATATTTGAAAAATGGACTGTCCTGTTACCCGTACTTTCACACTAAAATTCTGAAAACTCTTGGATCTTTTTATAGGGTTGACAACACGGACTATTCTTTAGGAATACAACTTGTATTATCTTCCATAAAACCTGGGAGATGAGTTCTGCAGGGATCACTCTATGGTTCACTCTACGAACCATTCTTTAGAATTATGGTTCATAAAAGTGACTTTAGATCCTAGAAACAATTTGTTATAATCCTAAGTGCTACTAAAATGCTGGTTCAGAATCCAAGGTGTTACAATATCTCCCTCCTTAGGATTATTCATTCTTGAATAGAGGTCAAACTAGAATAGAATGACAAAAGAAGGCAACTCAGACTTTTCTTTGTGAATAGAACTTACTATCAAGGACTGAAATATACTAGTCTCAAGGTTATAACTAATCATAGGAAGGCACAAGGCACAAAAATCAATGCAACAACTAAAACACTCAAACACAAGGTATAAGTGCTAAATCTGAAATAAGAGAAGGATTATTACCTTTGGCATCTTCTTCTTGAAGAGTGAACAAATGCGAGTGTCTAACTTTTATATCCTCTTTGGATTCCCATGTAGCCTCCTCATCAAGCTAATTTCTCCATAAAACCTTTATTGATGCTATTTATTTGGTCCTCAGCTTGCGAACCTAATGATCAAGAATCTTAACTGTAACTTCTTCATAAGACAAGCTATCCTTCAACCCAACACTTTTCATAGGCACAATGAGTGAGGGGTCACCCACACACTTCTTAAGCATAGAGAGGTGAAAAACTGAAAGCATTGCTACTAATTATGTCGATAGCTCTAACTCATAAGTCACATTACCAACTCTCTTTAAAATTTGATATGAACCAATATAATAGGGACTAAGCTTCCCTTTCTTTCCAAATATCCTGACACCCTTCATAGGTGAAACCTTTAAGCAAACCCAATCATTAACTTTGAACTCTAAGTATCTTTACCTTATATCAGAATAGGACTTCTGGCTGCTCTGCGCAGTCCTTAACCTATTCTGAATGGTTTTGAGTTTCTCTATATCCTGATGAACTAAGTCTGACTCTATAAGTTCTGATTCACCAACCTCAAACTAACCAATTACAGACCTACATCTTTACCTATAAAGAGTCTCATACGGAGCCATCTGAATACTGGAGTGATAACTATTGTTGTATGCAAACTTTATAAGACGCAAATGATCATCCCAATTTCCTTTGAAATCAATAACATAAGCCCTTAGAATATCCTCAAGAGTCTGAATAGTGTGCTCTGCTTGGCTGTCAGTTTTTGTGGATTGAAAGTGGTACTAAGGTTTACCTTTAAACCTAAACCTTTCTAGAATGACTTCCAAAACTGGGCGGCGAACTGAGCTCCCCTATATGAGATGATTGACAATAGAACTCCATGAAGTCTGACTATCTCATAAATGTACAACTTAGCGTAGTCCTTTACTGAGTCTGTAGTCTTCACTGGCAAAGAGTGAGCTGACTTGGTCATTTAGTCTATAATTACCCATACCGAGTCATGATATTGTCGAGATAGCGGTAAGCCTGATATGAAATCTATATTGATCATCTCCCACTTCCACTCAAGGAGAGTTATATTCTGAATCATGCCGCCTAGCCTTGGGTGTTCAACCTTAACTTGCTGGCAATTAGGACACTTAGCCATATAATCTGTGATGCTCCTCTTCATACCATTCATCCAATAGACTTTCTCAAGTCATGGTACATTTTATGGAGCCTGGGTAAATCAAATATCTGGAACTATGCAATTCTACCATGATTCTATCTTTGAGACCATCCACATGGGGAACATACAATCTACCTTGGTGCTTCAAGACACCATCTCCCCTTGTCCGAAAACCATCACCATTTACTTGTGCACTTCTTCTTTTAGCTGGAGCAAGATGGGATCATTGTTCTGTGCACCTCACTTTCCAATTCTTTCTTTCTTTCTTCTACATGAGCAGTACTCCCCATAGACAACCTACTAAGAGTATACAACCACATTGCCATACCTGGGTGGTAGAGAATAGTCATATTGTAATCCTTAAGCAATTTGAGCTACCTTCTCCTCTTGAGATTCAGCTTCTTCTGGATGAAAACATACTGAAGACTCTTATAATCTGTGAATACATCCACATGCACACCATATAGATAGTGACGCCATATTTTCAATGCAAATACCACTGCTCCAACTCAAGGTTATGAGTCAGATAGTTCTTCTCATGATTCTTAAGCTGTCTGGAAGCATAATCTATAACCTTAATGGTCTACATCAAAACACAACCAATGCCCACTTTGGACGCATTGTAATAAACCATTAGCTTCCTCCAGTAGGGTCAACACTAGAGCGATAGTCAAAAGCGTTGTTAATTCTTGAAAGCTTTTCTCACAAGCTTCAGACCATTGAAATTTAACCTTCTTTTGGGTCAACTTATTCAAAGGGGGAGAACTAAATGAAAACCCTTCTACAAATCTTTTGTAAATGGCAGACAAACCAAAGAAACTCCTAATATATGTCAGGTTTGTGGGTCTGGGCCAACTCTTTACTGCCTCAATTTTCTAAGAGTCAACCTAAATACCTTCACTAGAAACTATGTGACCTAGGAAAACTACAGTCTTCAACCAAAACTCACACTTAGAAAACTTGGCATATAACTTGTGGTCCTTAAGTGTCTGGAGAACAATTCTGAGGTGATTAGCATGGTCCTCCTCAATAGGATAGTAGATTAGGATATCATTGATGAATACTGTCACGAACGTATCAAGATACTGCTTAAACACTTTATTCATAAGGTCGATCAATGTTGCAGGAGCATTATTCAAGTAGAAGGACATGACAAGAAACTCAAAGTGAACATAACGAGTCTTGAAAGGTGTCTTAGGAATATAACTTTCTCTAACTTTCAACTAATAGCAGCCAGATCTGAGGTCTATCTTAGAGAAATAGGTAGCACCTTGAAGCTGGTCAAATAGGTCATCGATTCTAGGAAGGGGATACTTATTCTTTATGGTGACCTTGTTCAACTGACTGTAGTCGAGACACATTCTAAGGGAACCATCTTTCTTATGCATGAAGAGTACTGGAGCACCCCAAGGTGAGATACTTCATTTGATAAATCCCTTATCAAGGATATCTTTCAACTGTTCTTTTAACTCTCTTAATTCAGCTGCATCCATTCTTTATGGTGGAATAGAGATAGGTTACGTATAAAAAATAAGGTCTATTATGAAGTATTCATATATTAGGAGGGACTCTGAGAAGATCATCGAAGAAGACATCTAGAAATTTATTCACAATTGGAACTGACTAAAGGGGCAGAGTTTTAGCATTAGAGTCTTTAACTCTAACTAGGTGGTAAATGCTCCCTTTGGAAACTAACTTTCTGGCCTTAAAGTATGAAATGAATCGACCCTTAGGCACAACTGGACTACCTTCTCATACTAAGACTGACTCATATGGAAACCATAACTTTATGACACTGGTTCTATAATTAACTGAGGCATAATAGGAATATTACTAGTCCATGCCTAGAATGATATTAAAGTCCACCATATTTAACTCCAGTAAGTCAGCTGTGGTGTCCTTATGATGAACTGACATTGTGTAGTTTCTATAAACTCTCTTAGCCACAATAAACTCACCAATAGGATAAGAAACAATGACTGACTCTAAAAGCTGTTTGGGATAGATTCTGAACTTTATGACAATATACGGGGTTACAAATGACAATGTGGCACTTGGATCAATAAGAGCATAAGCATAAATAGAGAATACTTTTAACATACCAGTAACAATGTCTAGAGAGTTTTTCTGATCTTGGCGGCTAAACATAGCATACATACGATTTTGACCCCTGCATGTTCCTGATGTAGTACCCTTCTGAAAAACACTGCCTGCTGGAGCTGCTGATGTAGTAGACTGGAATCTGTTGCCCCTATTACCTTGCCTTGCACATAGATATTCCCTTAAAAAGTGGCCTAACTAGATGCACCTAGATCATCCACTCGTGCCATCAGAACACCCCTGTCACATCCCGAGGCTAGCTCCTAGACGTAACACGGGACCTAGGATCACAAGTGACCCCAAGCTAACCTTGAATCTGGCATATCATAAGCATACTGAAATAATTCTAAAAAAACAGAAGCATAACTGAATAAATCATAACTAAAAGGAATAATGATTCTAAAAATATCTGAAATGATAGTCTGTCTGAAAATCAATTGAACTACATAAGCTGAAGTCTGACTCTATGTCTGAAAGCCTCTAATACTGATGAGCTGCTGGAACAAGCCCTCAACTAACTCCAAGTACTGAAAATAAAGATAAACTGGATAACTCAAAAGCATATAAAAGATATGTCCTCGGATGATGAGGACTCACCACTGACTATCGCTGATAAGGCACCGGGCAAGCTAATCACGAGGCTAAAGCTAAGAACCTGAACCTGTATCATAATAAGATGCATCACATAATGTATGAAATCAGTACTCTGAATGTACTGAGCATGAGGGATATGCAAGGCAAACTGAAATGTAAAGATGCTAAAATACTAAAAAGCTATAAACCAAACTAAACTGTAGTACATAGTCCCAAAATATAATCATGCATAAACAACTGAAATGCAAGCGTAATCTGAAAACATGCTGAAAGCTGAAAATAAACATAACTTAGGGCCTAATGCACTTTATTGAAACTAACACTGTGGAGAGTCTATTAACCAACATAAACCATGTGAGCTAAACGTGGAGTCCAATGTATACGCCCCATCTAAAGGATCCAATATACCTTGCCAGGGTATAAAGGCATGGCTGATGTGATCACTATATCCGAGGCCCAATTGAGGGACTAAATATCCTATGGTGGCACGTAGTCCTAGGACTTCAAGGGTATGCTGAACCCTAGTCTAACTCGATGCTAAACACTAATCCCAAACTAAAGACTAATAGCTCATTAATACTGAAGTTTTGAATTTTCTGAGACAGAACTAAAATGGTCGAAAATCACTAATTTTCTGAAATGCTGTAGTGGGCTGAAAACTGGCTAAATTCTGATTTTTAAACTCATAATGATAATCTAAGTTGAATTTGAAGAAAGCTAACACTTTAGCAATCCTACAATTTAGGGCAAATTTCTTGATTTCTCAAAACCTGTAAAAATCCATGCAGTTCAATATAAACAATATATATATATCATTAGAACATGATGAAAATTGCATATAAATCAAGAAGATGGATATCTGTAGCAATCTACTAAAATGAGTAAGAACCCTAGTTTTAAAACCATGAAAATTGTTGTAAAAGCCTGAGGTTTTTAGGCATAAGGGCAAACTAAACCCTTACTGAATACTCACATATCTGGTAGAAGGAGATTATGCAAGAAAATCTGAAGTTGAAGCTTGGGGAAGAAATCCCTAGGTCTGAAAATTTGGAGAAGAACACTCTTTTCTGACTTGAGATTGAATTTAGAGAATCTGACTTTATTTTGGGGGATTAGACTTAATAAAATAAGCCTAAGGCTATTTATAATCAGAGCTAATTTAAGAAGAAAATTTCTAAAATATCCATGAGAAAGTAAATTAAAAACTTCTGGAAAATTCACGATCTAGGTTCCACGAACAGGTTCCACGGTTCGTGGAAGCTTCCATGACTCGTGTAACCTTGTCGTGGTTCCTGGGCCTCTATTCCTGGCTGTGGGTCTGAGTTCCATGACTTGGGTTCACGACCCATGGAACCATCCATAGTTCGTGGAAACCTATCGTGGTTCTTGAGGGATTGATGACTCTCAGGTCTGAGTTCCACGACCCATTCCACGACCTGTGATCCTGTTCATGGTCTGTGGACTTAGTTCGTGGTTTGGGTTCTGAGGGACTGGTCTATAGGACTGATTCCACGAATGGGAACCATGGTCCATGAACTGTTCCACGACCCGTGAAAGTGATCTGTGGTTCCTGATCTGGCATGGACAGTATAAAATTTTAAGTTTTCTAGGCTAGTTCTAGGCTTAGGATTTCTAAGGTGTTACAATATCTCCCCCTTGGAATCATTCATCCTCTAATGAAGACTAAACAAGCTGAGTTTGGAGGGAAGGAGCTTCCATCCCTACCACTGAGCATTAAAAGCTGATTTCTAGCTGAAATATGTCCTAAGTACATGAAAGAGTGCTGAAATTCATGAATAGCTGATGGAACATGATACTGAGACTGAAATACGCATGAGAATAAGATGAGAAACTGGAGAGGATATATTACCTCAAACTGAAGTTGGATCGGAATGGAAGAGGTGTGGGTACTTGGTCATTATGACTTCTTCTACTTCCCAAGTAGCTCCCTCAACTGACTGGTTCCTCCAAAGAACTTTTACTGAAGCGACTTCCTTGTTTCTCAGCCTCCGAACCTGATGATCAAGAATCTAAACTGGGGCCTCTTCATAAGAGAGACTGTCCCTCACACCCACGCTTCCTAAGGGCACAACTAAAGCTGGATCACCAAGGCATTTCTTCAACAAGGATACATAGAAGACTGGGTGCACTGGTGCTAAGTCTGCGGGAAACTCCAACTCATAAACCACCTTGCCAACTCTCCTCAGAATCCTGTAAGGGCCTAGATATCGGGGACTAAGCTTCCCCTTCTTACCAAATCTCATCACACCCTTCATAGGTGATACTTTTAGAATAACGCAATCATTGACCTCAAACTCTAGCTCCCTTCTTCTCATATCTGCATAGGATTTCTGATGACTTTGAGCTGCCTTCAACCTTTCTCTAAAGCTTAAACTTCTCCATAGTCTCATGGACTAAATATAGCCCTGTCAAAGCTGCTTTACCTACCTCAAACCAGCCTATAGGTGATCTATACCTTCGCCCATAGAGTGCCTCATACAGAGCCATCTGAATTATAGAGTGAAAACTATTATTATAGGCGAACTCTATAAGAGGTAAGTGATCATCCCAATTACCTTTGAAGTCGATTACACAAGCTCTAAACATATCCTCTAAAGTCTGAATGGTATGCTCTGCCTATCCATTTTTCTGCGGGTGAAAAGCTATGCTAAGATTAACCTGAGTACCAAGACCATTCTGGAATGATCTTCAAAACTGGAATGTGAACTGAGTACCCCTATCTGAGATGACGGATAAGGGAACTCTATGCAACCTTACTATCTCACGAATGTAGAGTTTGGAATAATACTCTGCTGAATCGGTAGACTTGACAGCTAAGAAATGCTATCTACGAGTACGAGCTAAACCTGTAATGAACACCTCTGGAAATTCACTAACTACTGGAACTGATGAAAGAGGTGGGGTTTCAAACTCGGAATCCTTAACTCGGACTATGTGGTAGATGTAACCTTTTGATATCATCTTCCTAGCTTTGAGGTAAGATATGAAATGACCTCTTGATGTTAGAGGACTACCCTTCCATTCTAAGACAGGCTCATCTGGAAACTGGAATTTCATGACTCTAGTTCTGCAGTCGACTGAGGCATAACAGGCGTGTAGCCAATCCATGCCGAGAATGACATCAAAGTCGGTCATATCTAACTATTCTAAATCTACTGAGGTGACTTTATGAAGGACTAAAACTGGGCAATCTCTATACACCTTCTTAGCTAGGACCGACTCACCAACTGGAGTGGAGACTGGGATGGGTTCTAAGAGTTTTTCAGGACTGACTCCGAATTTACATGCTACATACGGGGTTAAAAAAGAGAGGAAAGACCCTAAGTCTAACAAGGCATAAACATCAAGAGAGAATACTGATAACATACTAGTGACGGCCCAGCCCGCTAGTAATATTGTTTGCTCTAGGCCTAAACCTGCACGACTTTAAAATGCATCACTAGAGAGTAAGACCTGCATACTTATATACCCACATCTGTCCTGTGTTTTGCTGATGTGGGACTTCTAATCATAATCTGTGGTGTTACATACACCCCTTCTTATGTACTCAGCGTCCTTGCTGAGGTTTGCCCCACCAAATGGGATTTGCCTAGACTTAGGACTGAGGTTTGCCCTGCCTTATCGGGATTTGCCTAAACTCAGTTTGAAATCTAGCCCACATCGATAAGGCTGGCACAAGAGTGGCTCTAATACCATTTGTAATGACCCAACTCGCTAGTGATATTATCCGCTCTAGGCCCTGACCCACACAGCTTTAAAATGCATCACTAGGGAGTAAGGTCTGTTTACTTATATACCCAGCATCTCTCCTGTGTTTTGCCGATGTGGGACTTCTAATCCTAATCTGGGGTGTTACAACCCCCTGGATAGGATCTACCGCACTTGCCACAAGATGGTTATCGAGTAGCTCCTTGAGCCACACTACCTTGAGTATGAGAACACTGAGCTCTAAAATTCTAATTACTTTGATAGTTCTGATAATTCTTATTTCTAGGTGCAAGTGCACTAGCTGCTAATGGTACAGGTCCAAGTGACCTCCTGTGAAAGAATGACTTATTCTTATTTCTATTCCTCTGCTTACTAGCCTCATGGCCTGCTTAATTAGCCCTCTTACTCTAGTCTTCCTCTCTATATTTTTGCTTCTCTTCCCCCACCTGTTGGGAATATACCATAAGTCTGGAGATATCCATATCATTAATCAGTAGTTTGGTCTTGCACTCTTCCTTCACATGCTTAGCAGTCTATGATATAAACTTCCTCATTCTTGTCCTCATGTCGGACACCATCTCTGGATCATAACAAGATAACTGGGTGAACTTGAGGCTGTATTCCTTAACACTCAAAGTACCTTGCTTCAGATTTACAAACTCTTTTGCCTTGGCCTCTCTCAACTCTTGAGGGAAGAAATGGTTGAGGAATGTATCCATGAAGTTATCCCAAATAGCAGGGGCTGCATCCTCACTATGAATCTGCTCCCATTGATCATACCAAACATTCAAAACATCCTTAAGCTGGTAGAAAGCAACTTCAAATCCCTTTTTTTTCATGGCATGGAACACCCTCAAGATTTTTTGTACCTCATCAATAAAGTTGTAAGGGACCTCTTCAACCTTGCACTCTGTAAACACTTGAGGGTTCATTTGGAGGAAATCCCTGATATTCGAAGCACCTAACAAATCCTGTGAGCTAGAACTGATAGGTACTGTGCCCTAACGACTAGACTGAGATGCTACCAACTCAGTGAGCATCTAAATAGCTACCTTAAACTCTGCATCAGAAGTAGCAGCGCAGAGAGGCTAAAGAGAAGGTGTCACCGGAACTCTTACTGAGCTAGCTGGCATAGTTTGAGATCCAACACTAGCATCCTGATCTGATGAGTGAGCTCTATTTCTAGTCTATGTCCTGGTAGGTAGAGGTAGATTGCTAGCGTTGGTTCCAATGGAAACCTCATCACTCGTAGTACTCCTCCGACTAGAAGTTTTCTTTGGAGGCATGATCTGAAATATGAAAATTCATGAGTTAGGGGGGAAATTTCATAGAGTTAAACTCTATTGCACAAACTATTGTATGAAAGAAAGGTGGTATTTCCTAATTCCCTATAGCTTTCTTATTATAAGTGTGTCATGCTTCACAACCATAAGAAGGACTCTACTAGATGCGGCTTCATAGACATTCTAGGACTATTGAATCTAGTACTCTGATACTAAGTTTATCATGCCCCAAGCCTACACCCTGGGCATGGACAACACTCGAAACCACTAATGCATCGAGCATACCCTTAACCAAGCTTACTACTAAACTAGATACTGAATAACTCCATGGATGCTTTTAAATACAGTGAGCATGTAATTCTTTTAAAAGAAAAAATAAAATCTTTATTTATGAAATCTGAAAGACATGAATATTGTAAAATAAACTGAAACTTATACTATACCGACTCATCTATGAATCCTCTAATATACTGAAATAGTCTACCAGAACAAGGCCCCAGTCTACCTTGATACTCTACTAGCAACCTTAAATAACCAATAAATAAACTGAAGCCCTCTAAAACTAAGAACGCCTGACTAAGACTGAAGATAGGAGAACCTAATGACATGTCTATTGTTGATCCTGAGTATCTGATTCTACATTGTTAGAAGATGCAATGCCAAATAATGTCCGTACGTGATAATGTATGATATGTAAATGGCTGAATGAAATAACAAGGATAAAAATACTGAGCTCATAGGAGTAAAACAGGATAATGACTGAAAGTAGTAAAACATATATATGTAACTTAACAACAAAATGCTAAATATTGAAAACTATGCAACATAAACAATACTTTAATTTTCTTGGATAATTTCTCTAAATAGACAATCACCATGTGAGCCTCATGATGATACAAAATCTTGCACATATTTCTAGAATCATCCTATACCTTGCTGGGGTATATAATAAAACTTATCTTATGAATCTGAGCTGAGCCACTTTAGGGCTAATGAGGAGTCATCCAACTTGCAGAATGATCCTATCCTATACTAACTAAGTAGTTTTAGGGCATGAATTCCTTGAATCCTTACCCATCTCGGTTCTAAATAATACTTCTAAAATAATATATAATGATCAATAACTGATATGTACCACTTTAGGGATAAACCTAAGAAATACTTTACTTTGAGCCTTTGCTCAATCTTACTTCCTTTAAACTAAACTTTGCTTTCTTTTTGGAAATCAAGCACTTGAAGCTTAAACTTACTTGACTTGAAATCTTTCTTAAAATACTTCTTTAGAACTTGAAAACTACTTTACTCATGAAATAATGCATATCGATAACTTTTGTGAATAATGCTTTTAAAATCAACAATTACTCAAATGGGTCCATGGGATATAATAAGCATGAGTCATCAATCAATGACCACCAATGACATGAATTTCAATACTTTTGGCAATAGAATTAATAATGAACAATTCAAGGTTTAGATAAATTAAAATAACAAACTTTGGGTAAGTATTCTAGCTATAATCTTGCTAAAAATTGACTTCTAGATGTAGGGCGTACGAAAGAAAAGGATTCCCTCACTGTGATAGCCATACATACCTTAAGAACTCCAAACTTTTAAAAGGAGAACCTGCAAAATTTTATTTGGAGACTTAGAGAATGATACCTTCAACAAATCCTAGGGTTTTGTATCAAGAAACATATTATAACACTTTGTCTAGGGCTAGAAATCATTAGTTTAACATAAGAAATGATAGAATTTGCTTACCTAGCTTTGGGAAGATGAAATACATCGCCAAGAGTTAAGAGAATAAGTCTGGACTTTAAAAATAATGAGAAAATGACTAAGTCATCTTTATATAGTCACCTGGAAATTTAGGATCTACAGTTGGTTCTACGGCTCGTTCTTCTGGTCTATGGGCCATAGATCAAGCTGTAATCTCACTCTAAGATTTGATGGTTCTCTGATTATCCTTCTACGGATGGAATTACAGTCTGTACTTTGAGAAAATGGACTGTCCTATTACCCCTGATTTCACACTGAAATTCTTCTTACAACTCTCGAATCTTTTTTTATAGTTGACAACATAGACTGTTCCTTAGGAATATGGACTGTACTGTCTCCCATAGAAACCTGGAAGATGAGTTCATTGGGTATTACTTCTATGATTCACTCTACGGATCATTATTTAGAATTATGGTCCATAAAAGTGATCATAGATCCTTGGATCGATCTGCAATAATCTTAAGTGCTGCCAAAACACTAGTTCTGAATCTGAGGTGTTACAGTCGGAGGCTTGGATCTCAGACTCATTCATTTTTTAATCTTGAACGCACCTAGATTTGTGTTCTTTATCTTATTTAGATTATTTATGTTATATTTGATTTGTTTGTATTATTTATTAGTAACCAAACTGCTAGTACATCAAACCTAAAAAGGGTTGAATTATAACACTTGTTCTTGCCCACCTACAAATTCAATTGTACCAATTTCAAGGTGAACAAAGATGGAGATATTTTCATGAAAATTTGAAGGTCATTTTGGTAAAAATTATTTCTGATTGTCAAATATCATAAGATTTCTATAAATACACTATATTATTGATATTCATTACATAGATTCCTGGATAAATTTAAAATCAAGTAGACAACTTGCAAGTAGCTCAAGCAGATAGGTTGCAAGTAGTTCAAGCAAACATCTTCATAAAAAGCCTTGCAACAACTTTCTTAGGCTTGCAATCAAGTTGACATCTTACAAGTAACTAGACACGTCGCAAGTAGCCTAAGTAGTCAGTTTGCAAGCAACTGTTGAAATTTTTTGTAACTGCTTCTTGAAAAGCCTTGCAGCTGGTTTTTTTCTTCTATAAATAGGATATCATTTGAGTTTATTTGTACATCAGTTTGAAGTTGAATAATATATCAGTCTTTCTCTATATACTTTTTTCTGGTGTATTTACTTGATGGTCTTTATTTTGTACACCATTTATTTTAATTTGTTTTTCCTACTTTTTTTGTTCATTGAAAAAACAATGAGTCTTTTCTTTTTAGCAACCTTTTAATTTTAAGTTTTCATGTGACATGTTTAAGACCACAAGATTAAAAGATATTTTAGTACATTTGACATATATTTAATACAATATCAAAGATTCAAAATTTATCTCTACTTTCTTAAACTATGTGTCAAGTCAAAATATATCACGACCCAACCTGCCGCGAGTGGCACCCACCCGAAAACCCTCGGATGAGAAAACCAATTGTCAACCCAATACTTAGTGAAGCTAAAAGTTCAAAATAGTTTACATTAAAATAAATTAACATTCAAGCTAAAATACTAATAAAATAAGCTCTTGCAGAAATACCCCTAGAACTGAAAGTCGCAGCACCAAAACATCTATCAAATGTCTAGAGAACGGGGATGCAATCCTAAAAACAAGTGTTTAAGTCTGAAATAATGGACTAGAACTAAACTGGAGGAAACCATGGTCGATCAAAAGAAGTAGCTCACACTTAGAATCTAGAAACATCGGGACTATAACTGAGGTCGCGTAGAAGCCACCGAAAGATGTCCTGTATTCATAAAAAAAGGCAAGTGCAAAATCAGTCCACTACCACAGTGTACTAGTAGGATTATTGGCCAGCTCCAATAAATAATATATGAATAATAAATCAAAACTGAGTAAACATTACAAATATATAGTAACAAGCCAACAACATAACCGCTGACTCTTAGTCCTTCCTTTAACTGACCAACTACATGAAACAGTTCCCTAACCATTACAACAATAGCAGGGACAAGTAAGCATACACTCTTTTTAAGCAACCTAGACCAACCAAGGATCCCTAAAATAACACCCAAGTGTTTAACATGTAATTCTTGGTCTACACAATGACCAACCCCACCTTTAAGCACAATTAACCAGCCTCTCATAGACCAATATTGTAATGCCCTGAACTTAAGATACGGGTGCAACTTGGAAATGTGAAGAAATTATTATGAACCAAGAGGATAAGGTTGTAAATGAATAATTATATAAAGGGACACTTATATTAAGCCATTTGAAGTGCTGAACCAAGGTTAGAGACCAAGGGGATACTTGAAACAAAAGTTCAAGTTGAAGGGTTCACTATGGTAGACAATTTCAAATAAGCTCGTCTAAGGTATGAATTGTAATGGGTATATATCTCAATATAAAAGGATTTAGAGGTCCCATGAAGTACCAAATTAAAAGTATTTAAGTCTAGTTGCCAATGCAATAAACCGCTCATCCATACGAGTTCAGAGTAAAGAGTTATATGCATTTTACTACAAACACGTGCACTACCCAATCACTGCGGGACATGTGATAGCCTTGGGTAAGTCGGCCAAAAGTTGTGTTTTTGTATTGAAAAATTGGGATTTTCCCCCATATCCATCAGAACATAAAGGACCTACTTAATACTAATTTTTTTCAGTTCTTCATATCTCAATCTCTCCCTAGACTAAGGTAAGTGAATTCCTTCAAGAATCAAGTGTATTTTTCATCATAGGTCATGGAAACATACTTAGTCAAGTATTTTCTTGAAGGAAAAGATGTTGTTCTTAAAGATAGAAAAGGTGCAGGGATTGTATTCTTATTGATAAAGGTATGACTGCTCTTCTATCCCCATAAATATGACTTTAAGAGTTGTTTTAAGTATAATTTATAGGTAGAACTCACTGAATGGTGATAGGAAGCCGTGAGTCCATGTTTTGCCTATTGTAACTGATATACTTGGATCGGAGGGGGTATGTAGAGGGATGTATTCGTTGTATTGTTGACTAAATGAGGCATGTATGGTTGTGTATTGGGGCAACAAGCTTGCTTCAATAAAGAGGGAGGCTAGGTATAGCAAACACGATTTTTATGGCTCTTGCAAGCTTGTCGCTCGTCAAGTGTTTGATAAAATGCCTAAATGGATTGAGAATGTTGTTTATATGTTATTAGGCTTCCTATAACTATATGAAATGTTATAATTCTCTCCCAACATAATTTATGAGATTAAGGGACATGTAACACCACTAGATAGAGAACTCCTAAGGCGGTGTTTGGAAGCTGAGAGGTAAAGTTTATAATCTTATTTGTGTTATGAAATGGGCTGTATATTGTAAGGCAAGGATGGAGGGAATAATATTGACTTCATAGGTGGTTATAGTTTAGTTTATAAGGGGAAAAGAGAGAGGTGTGGAGATACACTATTTGTTTATCTTATTTGCTAAGCTTGTCGCTCGTAAGCTATTATTGTCTTTCTGACCTTGCCATATTTCTTGGTTAGTCGCTTATACTATTGCATATGTTGTTATGTCATAGATAAGGAGTGTTTGAAGGAAACCAACCATATGAAATAAGGGAGAGAGAGTCTCGAAGTAAGGTATGTAAAGCTAAATCCTCTTTCGCCATCAAGGCACGACCTAGAGTCACATGTTCCTTATATAAAGGTCGTCATAGATTATATGCTACTTGAAAGCAAAACTTATTACTATTATAGGTCTCTTTTGTGTGGAGTTCTAAACCTATAGAGTTATAGTACTCATTTCTAGTCAAAGAAGTTATATATTTCACATGACCATACGTGTCTTCAGTTGAAACTTCTACAAGTTACCAAGCATATATGTCACGAAACTTAGAGGAAACAATTCGCCATAGAATATCCATGAGTATATAGATCACATATATACATGATGCTTCTGCTAAAAGAAAGTAATCAATATTCAGATAATGAGTTATATGATTCATAAGTTGCTTACTATAGGCCTTTACAAGCAAGATGATATTATAGCCTACCCTGCAGTGTGGGGTGGGTATCTTTAGGGACACTACATGCGATGCTATTCTGTGCACAGAATTCAGATAGAGTCAGCTGGAACTTCTCGTCGGATTCCCCTGACTACACAGGCCTACAAGAAGACCTTACAGGAGCCCTAAAGGGCATACCTTGATAGACCACGTTATCCAGACTATAAGATTTCACACATAGTTGTGATAGTTGGATACAGATGCCAAACATTTGTCACTGATTGCCAACAATAGGTCATCTTGTGTATTCCTGACAGTTAGTATTACACAAAGAAGAGAGAAGCAATATAAAAGGCTAACGATGTCACCTAAGCAAATTATAATTTTTTTAAATATATGTAAATAAGTAATGCATAGAACGTTATATAAGGACACCTTATATTGGTCATAGTATCAATTTTAGTTTTAGTTTCAGATTACATTCCCTGTATGTGTATGCTCAGATTTTCCTATTTTTGATATTCAATTCAGTGAGCATTATTACATGTCTACTTGTTATTCAATCTGCTTTACATACCAGTACATGTTTGTATGTACTGACGTCCCTTTATTTTTGGGCGCTATATTTTTATGAATACATGCTCAGATACTCAGGTCAGCAGACATCCACAGTAGACCAGTGCCTTCCAGTTGATCGGTTGGTAAGCTCCACCTCTCTCTGGAGCTATCAAATGTCTAGGTCATATGTTTTGAATTCATGTACAAATCGTGTAGTGGGTATGTCGGGGCCCTGTCCTAACTAGTTATCAGATTTACAGTTGCAGACTCTTTAGAGGCTTCTTAGACATAATTTTGTTTCAGTTGTACAACTAGTATAGTGGGCGCTTCAGTTATCTATGCTTCAGTATATGTAAACACATGTTGATATCCATGTTGTTGCTTATCAATTTACAACTTTAGCATTAGTTTAGTATATTTGTTTAGCAGGTGCTCGTATAACTCCTTAATGTCCGCCCCTCCTAGCTAGGGGTGTGACAAATATGCAACAATCATAATTTCAAAAATCAATCCGGTCAACTCATAGGACCATCGAAAATTACAATCAATAATATAAATAAACCCGTACCAGGCATGGTACCCGAGCCAACCGATAAGTATCCCATACCAGGCGTGGTACCCGAGCCAACCAATATATATCCTGTACTAGGCATGGTACTCGAGCCAATCGAATGTCACACAAGTCGAACAATCAATAAATAAATGAACAATATCACACTTGTAAAACCAACAAGCAACAAAACCAAGTTAATTTCATATGACTGACACCCGGACACTTAGACATTCCTAATTCCATTCCCTAAACATGCAAAGCACATACATTACTAAGCAAAGGTTACATGCACACACATTGCATTGGAAAGACAATAACCATCACCTACCTCGAATAGCTTGAAAACTCTACTGGGCTAGAGCCTTCCCATTTTCCTAAGCTTTCACTTGTTCTTGGTCTAACAATGATTACAAAATATACCAAAATTAGTCCAACGGCCTATAATTACCTGGATTATACTCAAATCCTAATCCCCAGGCCAAACCATGATCATTCCACCTATCCCCGAGCTTTCCCACCATTAGTTTACCTAAAAACTATCATTTTATGGATATAATAAGCAAATAACGGTGTTTAAATCATGAATAAGGAATACTAAGCATAACCCAATAATTCTACCACCTACAATCCCCTTTTCCACCGGATTCTACCATCCTAGGTCAATCCAAATCTTCCCCCAAGCCCAAGATTATAGTTTCTAAGGTATGGAAATAAAAATATGGAAGTGGGGAATGAAATCCTTACCTTTTCGATGGAGTTCGGTGGAAAATCAATGAAAATCACCTCCCTTCGCCTTTTCCCTTCCCCAAAACATTCTTGAGAATTTTTGAATATTTTTGGAGAAGTTTCTGCATTAACTATGACTAATTTGACACAGGATAGAAACTTGGAAAATCCCTAAAACGTGCCCATTTTATAACACATTTCAACTCTTGATATTCCAAAACAACCCCTTCACGTCAACTTTGATACTGGGAGTTCTACTCACTCGAATTCACTTTTGAATAGTTCCCCAGACTCCTTAATGTCTTAGCTAATGGAAAAACTAGCTCAACATAAGTTTTATCACCCCATCCTCACCCAGACTACCATAAACCATACCCACTTAGAATCCATCCGAGACTAGCCTAGCCTAAATTTTCTAACTTCCAAACCCCAAAGTTCTCTAACCCAAAATTTCACACGAATGGTTTACCCGTAATGATAGAATAAGTTATTACAATAAATACCAATTTACCCATTGTTCGTACCCAAACAATCAAACCCAAAAAAGATAATTTAAAAGAGAGAAAGTGTAGTACCTGAATTCTCAAACAAGTGAGGGTACTTGTCCCACATGTCCTTCTCGATTTCCCAAATGTCTTCCTCAATCAGATGATGCTTCCATTGAACCTTTATCGATCTGATTTCCTTTGTCCTTATTTTCTAAACATCCCGATCCAGAATCGCAACCGGCTTCTCTTTATACTAAAGATCCTTGTCTAACAAGATCAAATCCCACTTAATAATGTACTCCCTATCCCCATGGTATCTCTTTAACATAGATACATGAAAGATTGGATGGACTCCAGACAACCTGGGCGGCAGTGCTAACTTGTAAGCCACTGGCCCTACAATCTTGAGAACCTCGAATGGACCTATATATTGAGGGCTAAGATTGCCCTTCTTGCCAAATTGCATTACCCCTTTCATTGGTGACACCTTCAACAACATTTGTTCACCAACCTGAAAATCCATATCTCTTACATTGTGACCTGCGTACTCTTTCTACTTGCTTTGGGATGCTAACAACTTGGTTTGAATTCTCCTTACCTTTTCCTAAGATTCCCTCACCAAGTCCATGCCCAAAGGTTTCACATAGTCTGCCTCAAACCACCCTATGGGTGATCTACATACCCTCTCATAAAGTGCCTCGAATGGTTCCATATAGATACTGGAATGATAACTGTTGTTGTATGAGAACTCACAAAATGGTAGAAATGGGTCCCAATGACCCCCAAAGTAAATTACACATACTCTCACCATGTCCTCCAATACCTGAATTATCCTCTCCGACTGACCATCCGTCAGAGGATGAAATACTGTGCTGAAAGTGAGTTGGGTTCCCAACTGTTCATACAACTTGCCCCTGAACATGGAAGTAAACTGCGTACCTCTGTCTGAAATGATGGAGAGTAGAACCCCATGCAGTTTCACGATCTCCTTAACATAAATCTTGGCCAACTGCTGTGAATTATAATCCATCCTGATCGGAATGAAATGAGCTGACTTGATCAGCCTGTCTACGATGACCCAAATGGAGTGATACCTTCCCAAGGTCTTAGGAAGACCCACCACAAAATCCATGGCTATCCCTTCCCACTTTCACTCCGGAGTGGGCATCCTCTGAAGCAAACCTGCATGCCTTTGGTGCTCATACTTAACCTGCTTACAATTCTGACACTTAGACACATAGTCAGCTATGTCCCTCTTCATCCCAGGCTACCAATAAAGTCGCTTCAAGTCCTAGTACATTTTGGTTACGCCCAGATGAATGGAATACCGCAAACCATGAGCCTCTGCCAGTACATTCTAAATCAAGTCATCAACTTGAGGGACACAAATCCTCCCTCTAAAACTCATCAACCTGTTAGCATCCAACGTGGCATCCTCGGGCTCTTCGGATACCACCATGCTTTGAAGCTTTCTCAACTGTGCATCCTGAAACTGTTTGGCTTTAATTTACCCTATAAATGTGGGTTTGACCTCAATACTGGCCAACACCTCTCCCTGTTCTGAGATGCCCAACTGTATGAATTTATATTCTAGAGCCTAAATCTCCCTTGCCAATGGTCATTTGGACACCCCTAAGAAAGCCAAACGGCCCATGCTAACTCCCTTCTGGCTCAATGCGTCTGCCACTACATTAGCCTTACTCGGATGATACTGAATCGTCACATCATAATCCTTCAACAGTTCTATCCACCTCCTCTATCTCAAATTCAAGTCCTTCTGGGTAAACACATCTTGCAGGCTACGATAGTCTGTGAACACCTCACACTTGACACCATAGAGGTAGTCTCTCCAGATCTATAGCGCAAAGACCACCGCTACAAAATCCAACCCTTGGGTTGGGTAATTCTTCTCAAAGGGTTTCAACTTCTTAGAAGCATAAGCTATAACATTTCTTTCCTGCATCAACATAACACCCAAACCCGAATGTGAAACATCACAAAACACAACAAAATGCTTACCTTTCACCAACAATGATAAGATGGGAGCTGTAGTCAAAAGTGTCTTGAACTTTTAGAAGATGTCCTCACACTTGTCACACCAAACAAAAGGTACCTCTTTATGAGTCAATGTCACGACCCAACTATCGGGCCGTGCGGGCACCTACTCTAATCCACCTAGATAGGAGAACCCTTACCACCCGAACCAACAAGAATTGCGGAAAAGAAAATAAACCATTAAATAAGTCCCTTAAATACATGAGAAATCCTTTTTACAAATACTTTAGAAAAATAAATGACTTAAAGAATTTGCGGAAAACATTTACAATATGAAACAACCTCCCCAGATCCTAGTCTAAGCCGGTACAAGAGCTTCTACAAGATGAGTATATGACATAAGATGACACAACTCCCACCATAGAAGGAAAGTAGGAGTTGCTGGAAGATCACCGCAATCCTGAACCTGTGAAACATCACCAATCCTGCAACCAGACTATACCCTAAAAGGTATAGCAAGAGTAGAATCAGTACAAACACACGTACTGGTAGGTATCATTGGCTGACCCTAATTCACTTCTACCATCATATAAAAATCAAGATAAAATGCACAAGGTAAATGCTTCACCCCTTTCAACATCACTTTTATCAATCCCTCCTTTCAGAACCGACTATCCTAACTTTTAGACTTACTAAGTCACCTTGTCACCTAGACTTCCCAAGTCACCTTGACAGCTAGACTTCCTAAGTCACCTTGACATCTAGACTTCCCAAGTCACCTTGACGTCTAGACTTCCCAAGTCACCTTGATCCCTAGACTTCCCAAGTCACCTTGATCCCTAGACTTCCCAAGTCACCTTGATCCCTAGACTTCCCAAGTCTCACTTAATCCTTACCAATAACAATGTCCATACCTGGACTACCCTTCCCTTACCCAAGTCAACCGCCTTGACTAGATATTCAGACTTAACCCAGCTAACTGTCCAACAAAACCACTTATACCCGTAGTATTACTTACCAGTGTCTGGCCCTTCCCGGACCTCTATGACAACTTTCCATCCTGGTTATAACAACCATCAACTACAACCCCAGACTTTCTGTCTTACTCCCAATTGACCAATCACATTAAAATCACCTAGCAACCATTGACACATTCAATGACAACAACAGAGTTATATCTAAATCCCATTCTAATCTCGAAACCTAGACCCTCCAAGGATCCTCTAACTACACCTAAGTGTTCAGCAGGCTACCCAGTCTACACCAAGACCCACCCTTAGCTTATTAACCACAACTAATTCTAAACCGTCATTAATACACTTAATGAAAATAAATTAACTCATAACCTCTTTTACATAGTCTGGACCCACTCGGATCCCCCTAACACATCTAGGTGTTAACATGACAACCCGGTCTATACCAAGACCAACTAATAGTTAACATCATAACCCGGTCTACACCAAGACCAACTAATAACATAATATAACAACCCGGCCTACACCAAGACCAACTAATAACATAATATAACAACCTGGCCTACACCAAGACCAAACTCACAATATAATTACCCGGCCTACACCAAGACCAAACTCACAATATGATTACCCAGCCTACACCAAGACCAAAAGCATAATATATTATAACAACCCGGCCTACACCAAGACCAACTCACAATATAATTACCCGGCCTACACCAAGACCAAACTCACAATATGATTACCCGACCTACACCAAGACCAAAAGTACAATATAATATAACAACCCGGCTTACACCAAGACCACAAGCAATATCACAATTTATAAACATAGCCCGATCCACACATGGAACCAACACCAATCACACAATGCAATAATATCAATGAAATGATGCAGTAAAGTAAACCAGTACCAGGCGTGGTACCCGAGCCAACCATTAGTATTTCATACCAGGCGTGGTACCCGAGCCAACCATTTGTTATACCTGTACCAGGCGTGGTACCCGTGCCAACCATTAGTATACCCATACCAGGAATGGTACACAAGCCAACCGAATGTCAATGACCCACAGTCAAATAGATGATCAAACAACTTGTAAACCAATAAGCAAATAACGTTCAAATCATAGACTGTAAAGCAGGAACCTTAGACATTCTACACAACTTTCCTAAGCAATGTAATTCATACAAATACTTAGATATGAGTACAAGAATATACAACATTCATAGAAATCATAAGCCATCACCTACTCCATTCCGGGTACACTATGAACCGTTAAAATCCCATCCAAAGACTAATCCCAGTTCACCCCTTTAACATGCAGTTAATTACATTTATTCCTGACCCTCTCCCTAGGACCAAATATAACCTGGGAAAACCCTTCCCAGCCTTAGAACACAACCAAACAATTATCCTAATTATACCCATTACTTCGGAACTTCCGTTCCTTATACATTTGTTAATTACTAACTCTTTTTCGGTTCCTCGAACCTTCTGATATTCTAGTTTCCGTATTTTATTAGCAAATTCATATAATTTAAGCAATGCCTAGAATATCACAACACCCTATTCCCATTCTACCATATTAAAAGCAATCCAACAATTCAACAAATTCCTCCAGACTCCGTACCTGAAGGCCTAACCATGGATTCTCCCTTTCATTCTATACAATAATACGAAAATGAAAGTGGTAAATCTACTCCTGGAAGAAACCTAGCCTACCTGGATGCCAAGAAGCTATTCCATGCCCTTTCTAGCTCCGTGAATGCATTCCCTGATGATTCTGCAGGCCCGAATCCATGGTTTCGCATCCCTTTAGCTGGAATCCCTCCTCCCCATGGCTCCCAAGCTTTGGAGCAGCCTAGGAGGGTTTTGGAGAAACCCTCATCAGTTTTTGACTAAAGAAGGGAGAATGGGATTATAATACCCATTTTTGGGCTTTTTGGTTCCTTTATTCCGCTATAGCAGACGGCCAACCGCTATAGCGACCTAAATTCCGCTACATCGGACTCAATTTTTCAGCACGAATAGCCTTCAGTAAAACAGTCATAACGTTTTACTCGGGAAGAGGATTAACAAACAGTCGGTGGTGTTGAAAAGAGGACTCAGAGATATTTAGTTTGGTGGGCATTGAGACCCCTAACTCTTTATATTCTAGGAGAAATGCTTGTTTGAATTTGACCCTAGTTTGAACTTAGACCGAAACTAAATCGGTAAGGAAACTTTCAACTTAACTTTGTGCTAGCAGTATTGTATGACCTTAGTAAATACCAAATGTACTCTCATACTAAAGAATTAATCCTAACTCTTATTACGAATGAGAGGCACCTGCCTTGATCACATATACTTTCAGTAACGACTTAACAGGTCGTTACAGTCAACCTTGTCAAGTGAGTAGCAATGGACGCAAAATCCTTAAAAAACCTGCGATAGTAGCTTGCAAGTCCCACAAAACTCCTAATCTTAGTCACCAAGTTAGGACGGACCCAACTCTTCACTGCTTTAATCTATTGGGGATCCACCATCACCCCCTTTTCTGAAACCACATGCCCTAAGAAGACAAGCAAAGACAATCAAAATTCACACTTGGAAAACTTGGCATATAATTTCTGGTGCCTGCAGTCTATAGAAATTCTCATACTACCACCCTTCTTCTTTACAAACAGTACCGGAGCACCCCAAGATAAAGCACTGGGATGAATAAATCCCTTATCTAAAAGTTTCTGAAGTGGATTCTTTAGTTCTCTCAACCCTGCCGGAGCCATACAGTAAGGAGGAATAGAGATTGGGCGAGTGCCCGGCTCTAAATCTATACAAAAATCTATGTCTCTATCCGAAGGTATGTCGAGAAAATCCGCCAAAAACACCTCCTAAAACTCAAAAACCATTGGAACTGACTCAATCGAAAGGGATTCCACACTAACATCCTGTAAATATGCCAAGAAGGCCAAACAATCTTTTCCAACTAAATTTCTAGCCCGAACAAAAGATATGATCTTCGCCAGCTTAGGCCTGTACACACCTTCCTAATCTAGTCTATCCTCATCCAGAATCTCTAGAGTCATTGTATTAGCATTAAAATTCACTACATCATGATATGGACACAACCAGGTCATACCCAAAATAACATCAAAATCTAGCATGTCCAGAATAACCAAATCTACCCAAGTCTGAAAACCCACAAAAACCATAGGACAAGTATCATATATATGGGTTACTACCACAGACTCCCCAACATGGGTAGAAACATGAATAGGGGAATCTAGGACATCACAAATCAAATCCATACCCAAGGCAAATTTCATAGAAACATACGAATAAGTAGAGCCTGGGTCAAATAATACAGAAGCCATCCGGTCACATACTAGAATTGTACCTGTTACAACAACATCTGATGCTTCGGCCTAAGACTTCCTTGGGAATGCATAACAATGGGCCCGATCAATAATCTAAGTAACCTCTCTGGCTGGCTGTGCTACCCTCTGCGCGCGACATAATTTCCTCTATTTCCCCAGCCTCCGTGAAAGTTACCTCACCCACCCTGTGGACGATCTCTGCCATTGCCACCTCCACCTGCCAGAACCATAACCCTGGTCTACTCCTGAGTCTAATTTCCTGTCTTCCTATAAGGGCACTCCCTCTTGAAGTTACCCAAATCACAATAATTAAAACATCGACGATCAAGAGAAGGCCTGATAGTAGAAGTATAGGAAGCCCCCCCTGAAAATTTCTAACTGGCTCCTGGATGACCATCTATAGAAGCTGGCAGGGCTGGCTGAATAGAACGAGCAGATTAAACTCTCTGGTTATTACCCCTGGAATTGAATCACTGAAGTTACCTTCATTTCGGGACTTCTTGGCTAACACATTAGCCTGTCCAACATGCCTGACCCTCTCCAGTTTCATCACATAATCAGTCACCTCATTAAAACTCTTTCCTGCTGAGGTCAATATGCACAGACAACACCTGCTACTCAGTATTCAAGCCCTTCACATACAGATAAATCCTTTCCTCCCCAGTACCCAGAAGTTGAGTAGCATAACGTGACAAGGCATGAAATTTTACCTCATAGGCTGAAATAGACATGTTACCCTGCTCAAGGGCCAGAAAACCATCCTTTTATACTATCCCTCAAAGTGCGAGGCACATATTTCTCCAATAATAGAGCATGAAATTGTGCCCAACTCAGCGAAGGCAAAGCTGATGGCTGACACTCGAAATGATCTCTCTACCACTACTTGGCGTCACCTTGAAGCTGAAAGGTAACAAACTCTACCTTATGTTGCCGCACAATGCCCAACTTATGTAGTTTTTCATAGCAGTCCAGAATAAACTCAAATGCATCCTCCTTCTCTGTACTCTGAAATGTTGAAGGTTTCACTTTAGGGAATTCGGTCAGCATCTCATGCTCAATCCCGATCATGACAGGACCCAACATTGGATGGAAGGAATCATCAATATCCAATGCTGCATCTATCCTAGAAGCCGTTGCAATTGCTGGTTAAGTGCCCAAAACTTGATCTGTTATACCAGTAGGGTTGGCTCCAGTACCTGCCATCCCACTCAGAAAAGCGCACACTTGATGAAACACCTCGAGCGATATAAGGGGAAGGACTGCACCTTTTGCTGGTGCCACCTCTTCCTGTTCCGTGCCCTCTTCATGTTCCGCGCCTTCTTCAAGAACAACCTTAACTTCCTCCTCAACAGGATCCTGGGGTAGGGGAGGGGTTTTCTCTCTTGGCCTAGCCGCTTCCTGAGCTCTACCCTAGTGGGTGTTACTCTTCCTCTGCCTCTGTCCCTATCCCTGCCCCATCCTTGCCCTCTGACTGCAAGTTTTGCTACTGGAACCACCGCCCTTGCTTTGTTGTACCTTGTGTTAACCATCTGTAGACAAAGAGTGGAAGAAGTTAGATACCAATTTGTATCACCAGATACCAATTGGAATCAAGTTATAGCATGATGGAAGAAAGAAGATATAGTTTTTTAAAGTCCTATAGCCTCTTAAAGAAAAGTACAAACATCTCCATACCATTCCGTAAGACTCTACTAGAACCATTTTGGTATGATGAGATCAATGAACCTACCTCTGATACCATCTTTGTCACGACTCAATCCGCAGCGAGTGGCACCTACTCAAAAATCCTCGGATGAGCGAATCAATTGTCAACCCAACACTTAGTGAATCTAATGGCTCAAAATCAATTGCATTAAAATAAACTAATATTCAAGCCAAAATAGTAATATAATAAGCTCCTGCAGTAATAACCCTAGAACTAAAAGTCACTATACTAAAACATCTACAATATGTCTAGAGAATGGGGATGCAACCCCATAAACAAGAGTTTAAGTCCAAAACAATGGACTAAAACTAAGCTGGAGGAAACCATGGTGTCACGAAAGAAGTAGAGAAGCCGCTGAAAGATGTCCTGTACTCACAAAAAAAGCAAGTGAAGAATCAGTACACAATCACAGTGTACTGTTAGGATCATCGACCAGCTCAAATAAATAATATATGAACAATAAATTAAAAACTGAGTAAGCAGTAGAAACATGTAGTAACAAGCCAACAACATAACCCCAGACTCTTAGTATTTTCTCTAATTGACCAACTATATGAAACAGTTCCCTAACCATTACAACAATAGCAAGGACAAGTAAGCATACACCCTTTTTAAGCAATCCGGACCAACAAAGGATCCTTAGAATAACACCTAAGTCTTTAACATGTAATTCTCGGTCTACACAAGGAACAACCCCACCTTTAAGCATAATTACTCGGCCTCTCATGAACCAACATGCAACAATCATAATTTCAATATTCAACTCGGTCCATTCATGGGACCATCGATAATTACAATCAATAATATAAATAAATCCGTACCAGACGTGATACCCAAGCTAACCAAAATGTATTCCGTAACAGGCGTGGTACCTGAGCAAATCAAATATCACACAATTCCAATAGTCAATAAATAAATAAATAATATCACACTTGTAAAACTAATAAGAAATAAAACCAAGTTCATTTCACATGATTGAGACCCAGACACTTAGACATTCCTAATTCCATTTCCTAAACATGCAAAGCACATACATTACTAAGCTAAGGTTACATACACATATATTGCATTTGAAAAGACAATAACCATCATCTACCTTGAATAGCTTGAAAACTTTACTGCGCCGGAGCCTTCATGTTTTCCGAAGATTTTGCTTGTTCTTGGTCTAACAATGATTACAAAATATACCAAAATCAGTCAAATGGCTTATAATTATCCAGATTTTACTCAAATCGTAATATCTTGGCCACACTATGATTATTCCATCCATCCCTGGGCTTTTTCACCATTTGTTCACCTGAAAACTATCATTTTACTGATATAATAAGCAAATAATGGTTTTTAAATCATGAATAAGGAATAATAAGCATAACCTAAGAATTCTACCAGCTAGCATCATTTTTCTACCAGATTATACCATCCTAGGTCAATCCAAACCTTCCCCCAAGCCTATGATTATAGTTTCTAAGTTATAAAAATTGAAATACGGAATTGGAGAATAAAATCCTTACCTTTTCGATAGAGTTCGGTGGAAAATCAATGAAAATCGCCTCCATTAGCCTATGCCCTTCCGCAAAATATTCTTGAGAAATTTTGAATATTTTTAGGGAAGTTTCTGTATTAACTCCGACTAATTCTACTATAGTGGTCCATACACCGCTATAGCAGTACCGCCGTAGCAGACTCGATCGCTATGACAGTTATGATTGACTTGGACTTCTGCTATAGCAAAAATTTCTCTACTATAGTGGTCCCCGCTGTAGCACGGTGTCAACCATTATAGCAGTTGATACGGGACATAAACTCAAAAAATCCCTTAAAAGTGTCTATTTTACAATACACTTCAAATCCTGACGTTATGAAACAATCCCTTCATGTCAACTTTGATACCGGAAGTTCTACTCACCCGAATTCACTTTTGGAAAGTCCTCCAAACTTCTTAATATCCTATTTAATGGAAAAACTAGCTCAACATAAGTTATATCACCCCATTCTCATTCGAATTGTCCTAGACCATACCCCGCTCAGAATTCATCTGAGACTAGCCTAGCCCAAAATTTTCAACTCCCAAACTCAGAAGTTTTCTAACTCAAATTTTTTCACAAATGGTTTAACCATAACAACGGAACAGGTCGTTATAAAATAGGACAAATAAATTGAAATGGAGGAAGTAAAAAGTTATCAGCATGAGCCTTTGCCATCTTGAAAAAATACTTTGAGAGCATCGAAGCTATGAAATTTCTTTTTTTAATTAATGATAATTTTTTCTAAACTTGAATTTCTTTCTCTTAGATATATCGGGCAAAAACTACTTACCTTGGATGATAGATGTCAAAATTCATCTTGATGCGAATTAGAAATCAAATTAAATCTGTGTTAAAGCAATAATATTCTTCTGCCAACACCTTGATGAGAGCTTAAAAATAAAATATCTCACTTTTAAAGATTCTTTTATGCTCTGAAATAATTTTAAAAATAGATATGACCACTTAAAGATAGTCATTCTTCCACAAACACATTACCTCTAGATTTATTTGAGGCCACACGATTTTAAATCTATCAGTGAGTATAATTCTTCCATGTTTAGAATTATTTCACAACTAAAATTATAAAAAAAAAATATCATTGATCATGATATGAAAAAACATTCTCCATTCTTCTGCCTCGAGTATGCTCATGCAACAACAATATCGAGAGATGGAGTTCAAAAAATATTTTAATTTCATATCCTCTTGTTGCTAAACAACATAATGACCTATCAATAAAAAAATCATAAAAATTAACCTATTGGTTATGTTTCATTCCCTGAAGTGGCGAATGAGATAAATTTTCATCAATCTAAGTGTGAAAAAGGTCGTGGCTCCAGTCATGACCATGACCATAGTCGAGGAAGAAATTCTAATTATGGCGATCTTCTTGCACCAAATAATAACCTTCACCACTAACAATGTAATAAGCAAGATGAAAAGCATGAAGCGGTGTAAAAAAAAATTCAAAATAAATATTACCGATGTGGAGGAAAAGGACAATGGTCACATACCTGTCGTACGCCAAAGCACATGGTTGAACTCTATTATGCGTCCTTGAAGAAAGATAATAATTTTTTATAATTATCTCTGAAGATAGTATTGAGCTCATGCATCTAGATGTGATAGATTTTTTGAACATCCTAAAGAAAAAAATAGATCAACTGATCGGTGATGAATATGTAATAACCTAAATATTTTTATTTATGTTGCTTGTATTAACTAGTATGATCATATTACCATAGTCCTGTAAATAAAATAAATTTTATGTAACACTTTATTTAGTAATAATATTATAATATTAATTTTATATATATTTTTCATTTTGAAGAATATATAAATATTTCTTAAATTTTATTTGGTTCAGTAATCAATTATGAAGATATTTGTGAGATTGACAGTGCAACAACTCACACCATATTTAAAAATGAGAAATACTTTTCTTACTTGCTTAGGAGAAAAACAAATGTTACTACTATTTCTGGCAATTTAAAATTGATTGAAGGCTCCGAAAGAGCCATTATATTTCTACCTAGGGAAACAAAACTTGTTATATATGATGTATTTTTCTCTTTCAAGTTCCCAGAAAACTTGATAAGTTTTAAAGATATTCACCAAAATGGATATTGTATAGGGTAAAACTAGCATGAATACGTGAATGAGTCAAGAGCATAACACATGGAATGACTTAGTTTTCGATCAGATAGAATTTAATGACAAGTTATCACTCTGCTGATCGGAACAATCAGGACACCGGACACCAATTGCATTGCAGGTCTATATACTGCACCGGAAGGACATCTTATCCCAGAGAAAAGTCAACCAACTTGTATTATCCATTGAAGCCATTACATAATCGGCTCATGGATAATATCAGACATTACTTCTTTATCATTTATATCATTTAATTATACACTAATTAGGGATTTTAATGCATAATATTTAGATGTTGGAGAGCTAAGCTCTATATAAAATTATGTAATCATCATCTCAACAACATGATTCAACTGTCTAACACAATTCTAGCATTTGAATAATATTTTTCTTTTTTTTACTGTTTTCTAGATTTGTAGTCTTTTAAAATACAACATCTTTGCTTGCCATTTTGGACAACACTCTTCAGGCTACCCACAATCCTCAGCTATTTTCTAGACCTTCTCACCTTTGTCGACTTTTATTTTAATTGCAGCTCGACCTGCTCTTCCTTTTTTTTTCCAGCATTATACGTTATTCTGCTATGATCCAATCAAATTAGGATCTCTTATCCTTTCAATATTACTAATAAATTTAAATGTACCTTTTTTGAGGTAAAAAATATGACGGCTATCGTGGGGCTAAGGATAATTGTGGTATTTGTTTGGTCGCTTTAAATCTTTACAAACAAAATTTTATATTTTTTGTGAAGCAAAAACCTCTGTAGAAAGATGAATGAAACTAAGAATCAAATTAATGTAAAAGTCGATTCTATTCAGAATCACCTAATAAATGAAGAGGTTGGGTCAATCATGATGATGGATGAACAAGAGAATTCCTATTAAAATCACACCCATCATGAACATGGCAATAGAGACCAAAATGCCTTCAGAGCAAGTGGGGCTAATTTTGAAAAGTTCTTTGCTATATTGGACTCTCATAAAAAGCCATAGTGAGCTTCCAAGATAAGGCCACTCTAGGCCCATAGACGCCACATGAGGAATCACCTCATCGTGTCAGAAATGAGGACCAACAGTAAAATAACGCGCCCCTCCCAAAAATATGGATTGGTCCCAAATCCTAAAATATATGAAAATGCTAGATAGTAAGGTGGATCAAAATGAAAAGAAGTTCGACGTCTACATGGACAAGATTTTGGGGGCTCCATCAATCATAAAAGGTCCAAAATCAAGGAGATATGTGAAATTATCATTCCCTTTGAGTGCGGCCATGAAAATGCTTCCCAACTAGTTCAAGATTCTAGATATCCCAAAATATGATAGACCACTTACCTGCAAGGACATGTGGCTGCCTATACATGTGCAATAAAAGATAATGATGTGCAACCGAAGGAAGTAGAATTGATTCTACTCAAAATATTTGGAGAAACTCTTACTAAAGGAGTCATGACATGGTGCTCTATACTACCTGAGCATTCCATTAAATCTTTTGAATATCTTGTAGATTCATTTGTGCAAGAACACGCAGGGGCCAAGAAGGTGCAAGCAAAAATAGCCGATATCTTTAAAATTGCTAAAGGAAATAACGAGTTACTCCAAAAATTCATGATATGCTTCCAAAAAGAAAAAATATTGTTACCTTTAATTCCAGATGAATGGGCATCAAAGTATTTTACTAAGAGTCTCAACCCAAGAATCTTGTGTGCTTCGCTGAATTTGGAAAAAGAACCTAATGGAGTTCTAAGCGATGATATAGGAAGACATTCACAATAGGTATGAATCTGAAATTTGAACTGAAGATGAGCAGTTGGCTTCACCCATGTACACATGATCGATAAGATAGAGTCACCTGAAGCTATTGAAAGAAAGATATCAACCTACATTCCCTAAGATAAACCCCAAGAACGAGTTGAATAGGGACTCCAAGGCTATCACTCTTAGATACTAGAGACACCCATGTACGATAGGAGGAATTTCCAGAACCACAAATAAAACACAATGAGAAGAAATGATGCAGGACCATCAATATTGAGGATCAACAATATAGAAGTGCCACACCTTCTTGAATACTTCTTCAATGTAGACACAATCAATATAGTAGCAGTAACTAAGAAACTAAAAGATGCAAGGTGGCAAAAATCGATCATGTCTGATCATAACACACGAGATTCAGGGCTAATGTATAAATTTTATAGGTCCTACAAACATCATTTAAGGACTACCACCATTTATAGGAAGAAGTGGTACGATTAATCAAAGAAGAAAACCTTAGAGAATTCTTGGGTGACCAAGTCAGAAATAACTATGGAAGAGGCATGGATGCTGAAGTTCTAATTAAACTAAAAACACCTAATCACGTGATTAATATGATCATAGGAAGAGCAGATGTAAATGGAAACACCAAGATAACGTTCATGAAGGGAAAATAAATGCGGGATGAAGAAGCAATCAACTTCAATAATAATGACCTAGAGGGCACCCTGCTACCTCACAATGATGGTCTGTAATCAATGTTAAACCCCATATGAGAAAGCAAATAAAGAGATCAAATAATAACCATAACAACCAAAAACATTCTACAAATTTGGGGTGAGCAAGAAAGATCCAACAAAACTCAGGGACATTTGGGAACAATCACAGTAGCTCCCTTCAAACAGCAAGGACTTAGTAGAAGGGAAATCAAAAGATAAAATATATCAGATATCAAGAAGATTTGTAAGCTCGAAAGACTCTGATGCCACCAGATTAAGAATGGAAGAGCTTGAGCAAGTACCCTTACTCGCCCACTAGCTGAAAAGAAAGGTATACCTGGATATCAGATTAAATCCAAAACTCAGAACTAAACTAATCACTTTTCTTAAAACTAACTCTAACTGTTTTTCATGGTTGATACATTCAAATTACACCTGTGAATAAGTACAAATTATCGTTGTCATATATAGTACCCCAACTTAGGTTAGGGTCGAATCCCATAGGAAATAAGCAAAGAAAGGTCACACTTAAGGTAATTTAATTTACTTTACTTTATGTCAAATCCTATTCCTTAATGAGTTTTTATAGAAATTTGTCTATATCTAATTTGCAGAATGAAAATACTTTATGTAAACAATAATTAGTAAGAACCAGGATTGCTTTCCTTCATAATAGGTTGATTCTAGTAGTTAGTTACACCAATATAGTCTTTCATAAGTTATTAAAGGTGAACGATAATCTTATACTTATCATTCAATATCTCCCGATAATTGAACGATCTTTGCCACACTAATTTCCCAAATATGTTGAAGTGTATTTCAACATTGATTATATTTTGCTAAGTGAATTCCTCATATCCCTATGTGAATTAATTAAATAAGGTTTAATTTCTTGAGTTCTTATTGGCTAATCCTTTCCAACCCTAACTTTCCTTCCCAAGCATAACTAAGGTTTATGGTGTGACCAACGTTTGTAATCATTAATATATATTAAGGACGAGAATTAGACAATCACTCATAATCTATTCAAGCCTATATTAATGTTTTTTAACCCTATGATCTCCCCATTATATGGATTCACAATACTGGATAAGGGAGTTGGTACTCATGATTAAAGCAGGAAAAGTTATAGAGATTAAAAGAAACATACTCACGTAATACTTGAATTGAAGAACAACATGTGTTCTTAAATTTGAATCACAAGTAACGCTCTAAAGCAATGATAAAATGACAGAAAATAGGTATTTTTGTGTAATACTAAGTGTCGTACAAAAATACCTAAGGATTCTATTTATACCTGAGTCAAAATAAGATCCTAAATGGGCTTGGAAATAATTTCTGTGTTGCTACCCACGAGTCCCTTTACGGTTCGTGATTCTCTTCAATGGTTTGTAATCCTCATTCGTGATAAAAACCACTTGTCACATCATATCTGTTTAAGTAGCATGGAAGGTCCTATGGTTCGTAGGAAGATTCCACGACCCATCCTATGAATTGTGATAATGTTCCACTTAGACACAGGTTCTATTTAGCAGCAATGACTCCTTTTACAACTCATGCTCCTTTTTTACGGTTTGTACAATGAACAATTAATAAGTTCACTTTCTGAAGCACTTCTATTTAGTACCCACAGAGCACTCTATGGCTCGTACTTAGGTTTCACAGCTCGTAATAAGTCATTTTCTTTAAACATTTCTCTTTTCATGCACTCAACTTGTTTATCTGAAACTCAACCAAAACACATTATAACACATAAAGTGCACTCAGAACTACAAGAATTCCTTGTTAAGCACATCAAATGTATTTTAAAACCCCGGCGCATTAACATCCTCAAGCAGATAAAACAAGACTATGCTAAATACTAATAACTTTTCACAATATTCACTCAATGCCTAGAAATCAAAATACCAGGATGTCTATAACCGTTCTATTAAGTAGCTAACAAATATGTTTTTCAAAAAAATTCCCCCCCACCCCTTTTCAGACTAATGTGCACAAAAAAACTCAAGCCGACATTACAGGATCAATGAATGAATCATGCTATAAATAGATGCATATCCGTGCAAACACTAAACTTTTTGCATTAGACAGTATCCATCATGTGTTTTCACATAGACCAAAGAATGTCCCCTATGCTCATATTTAGGATAAAATAGGGATAAAAGTCAAAGGAGAAGAGAATACACTCATACTCACAATGAATTTTACTTGAAAAATCAGATGAATCATACACTTGCCCTTAGTGTACTACTCTACTAATATAAGAACATTACTCTAGGATCAAGTAGGACGTTATAGGTTGTAATGTAAGCCAAGGGACATGTAGAAATTATTTGGGTCAAACAGTGACTATCCTCCATAAGCACTTTAATACATCACACTTTTCTCATCTTTTTTCTTAACCAACTACTTTTTCTCATATTCTTCACATTCACTGATGCTTCGATTATCCATCAATTTTAAGAAAGTTCACACACCATCAAGAAAGAACAATCAAATCATCACCTTTTTTGCTCCCTGCTAATAGTATACTAATTCTTTTCTTGCACCCTTAATCTCTTCTATAGGTTTCTTCCATAATATACTCCCTTATTTTTCTCACTCCTTTCAAACTTCCCATTTATCACTTAAATTGCTTAGGAGTTTTAGATTATATTCGTAATTGATTAGAATAAAGGGATAAGGCTTCTGATGCGGCTACTAAAGAATAGACTAAAGGCTCAACGGGATTAACTAGGATCACTTCTTGGAGAGGTAAAAAGAGGGATAGAAGTAGGATAACAAAAAAATGCCTATATCTTTTCGTAAACTTAACATTCCTCATTTTTCTTTATAAACACACTAGTCAAGTTCTTGACATCAAGAGGACAAAATGGAGTATTGCAAAGTCTAACACACATGGCACATAGATTTAACAGTTAACTACTAAAACAATACACACACTAGCCTAAGCAACAATTATCAGACGTAATAAATATGATGTCATACTTAGATCCAAACAAGTCAACATCTCAGTTCAGTGCACACATTTAGCAATTTCAAAAAGGGGTTACGCACTCTACAAAACAAAATATTCACATGCTACATGCTTTCAATTATAAAAGTAATACTGCCTAAGTCATCCTGATTTTCTTCAATATAACACACAAAACAATCTATACTATACATGCCGATTCAACAAAAATTAAATGCCCTTGGGAAAAGAACACGACAAATAAAAACCCAAGGGCAGACATTCAAGCAGCCTTACCACAATAAGAAAAATATGCATTATACCCATTTCATAATAATAAAGAACAAGGGAAGTGTCACGACCTAACCTACCGACCGTGCGGGAACCTACTCTAACCACCTAGATAGACGAACCCTCACCACCCGTCCAACAGGTGACATGCGGAAAATAAATAGTAGCAAAGTAACCTTCCTTTTATTATGAAAACCTTGTTATTACAACATTTGAAAAAAAAAATAGAAAACAGTTCTGAAATGTAAATTACCCTCCCTAGGACATAGTCTAAACAGGTACAAGAGCTACTACAAGATTTATACAGAATATGTAAAAAAGACACAACTTCCTTCATAGAATCGAAGGACAGAAGCTGCTGGAGATCACCATCGTCATGTACCTATAAAACATCACCAACCCTGCAACCAGACTATACCAAAAAGGTATAGCAAGAGTAGAGTCAGTACAAACACACGTACTGGTAGGCATCATCGGTCGACCCGAATCCACACGTACCATCATATAGGAAAATAGGGAAAAACATGAAAATAAACATTATAGCTCCCTCCTTCACCTTTAGCCTTGACCCTGACATCTAGGACTAAGTCTCACTCATAACTAAACATCTCAAAGTTTCCTTGTCACCCAGACTTCCCAAGTCACTTTGACACGTGGACTTCCCAAGTCACCTTTAACCTTTACCTCAGTCAACTACCTTGACTAAGTAACCAGACTAAATTCGGCCCACTGCCCAACCAAACCACTTATACCCAAATATTACCTACCATTTGTTTTTACTTTCCCGGACCTCTAGGACAGCTTTACCACCTGGCTATATTAACGCATATCCACACCCAGACTCTCAGTCTTCCTCTATATTTACCAAACACATGCAATTCACCTAACAACCATTGACACCTTCAACGACCACCATAGAGCTGCATCTAAATCCCTTCTTGGGTCACATAACCCAAACCCTCCAAGGGTCCTCCATCCACACCTAAGTGTTTAATAGACTAACTAATAACATAATATAGCAACCCGGCCTACACCAAGACCAACTCACAATATACAATAACAACCCAGCCTACACCAAAACCATACTAATAACATAATATAGCAACCCGGCCTACACCAAGACAAAACTCACAATATACTATAATAACCCGGCCTACACAAAGACCAAACTAATAATATGCTATAACAACCCGGCCTACACCAAGACAAAACTAATAACATAATATAGCAACCCAACCAATACCAAGACCAAACTCACAATATACTATAACAACCCAGCCTACACTAAGACCAAACTAGTAACATAATATAGCAACCCGGCCTATACCAAGACCAAACTCACAATAGATATAACAGGATTCTCGGTCACTCAAGAACCACCAACAAATATCACATTTCAATAAAATAGCCCAGTCCACTCACGAAACCAGTAACAGTCAATGCAATACAACAATATCAATGCAATGATGCAATAAAATAAACCCGTACCAGGCGTGGTACACTAGTCAACCATTAGTAATATCCCATACCAGGCGTGGTACCCGAGTCAACTATTTGTTATACCTATACCAGACGTGGTACCTGAGCCAACCATTTGTTATACCCGTACCAGGCATGGTACCCGAGCCAATCGTTAGTATATCCTGTACCAGGCATGGTACCTGAGCCAATCGAATGTCAATTAGTCCACAGTCAAATAATGAACAAAAACCTTTTAAAAACCAACAAGCAACACACATTCAATCCACAGACTGTAAAACATGACCCTTAGACATTCTAAACAATTCCCCTAAGCAATGTAATTCATGCAAACACTTAGATAAGAGTACAAAATGTACAACATCTGCAGGAATCATAAGCCATCACCTACCCTCTTTCCTGGGTATATAACTTAGCCTCGACCTCCGTTTGGAGGCCAAACATACTCACCCTTTATTTACGAATAATGAACGGTTTCCTTTTGTTTAGCATAATTTAACAACCACATTGATTTCGGAACTTGCATAAATAATAACAATGTGAATTACTACCCCTTAGCCCTTAGCAAAACAAACACTACTTATCATTCTTTTCGTATTCCCAAAACCTCACCTAGGAGTTTTCCATTTTTAGTTATCTTTGCAATTCCCAATTCCCCGAACCTTCCCAACATTCTTGTCCCTAAGCCCTATCATCTTATCATACCAAGACAACATCAACAACCCCAAAAAATTATCAACAACCCACAATTCAATCCAACCAATTCCTAGCCCACACATAACCAACACCGAATCCACCAGACTCCGTGCCCAGAGGCCTAATCATGGATTCTCCTTTTCCACTATACAATAAGTACAGAATGAAAGAAGGTCTATCTACTCAATGAAAAACCTAGCCTACCTGGATGCCAAGTAGCTACAACCGTGTATTTATGGCTCTGTGGAGGCGTTCTTGGCGGTCCTGCAGGCCTGAATCCATGGTTTCACATCCTTTTTACCAGAATTCCTCCTCCCCATGGCATCCCAAGCCTTGGAGTAGCCTAGGAGGGTTTTTGGAATAAATCTCATCTATTTTGGGGCTGAATGGGAGAGAATGAAATTAAAATCCTGTCTTTTGGGTTTTCTGGTCACGTCGCTTCGCTATAGTTATCCCCACTCGTCTATAGCGGTACCGCCATAGCAATGTCAACCTCTATGGTGGAGGTTGACCATCTTGACTTCCGCTATAGCGGTAATTATTCCGCTATAGCGGAGGTCGCCGTGGTGGAGGGGTAGCACTTGTCACGACCAGAATATCAAGAGATCTCCAAAATTAGTCCATTTTATAACACACTTATTTTCCCAACATTCTGAAATAACCCCATCACGTCAACCTCGATTTCGGGAGCTCTACTTAACCGAATTCGATTCCGAAAAGTCCTCCAGACTCCTCTATGTCTTAGCTACAAGGAAAACTAGCTCAAACTAAGACATCTAACCTAATCCTTACCCTGATTGCCTTAGACACTACCTCGCTCCAAAACTGGTCGAGATTAGCCTAGCCCAGAATTTTCAACTCCCAAACCTAGAAGTTTTCTTATCCAAAACTTGGCACGAATGGCTTACTCGTAATGACGAACCTGGTCATTACAACAGATACCAATTTACCTATTGTTCATCCCTGATTGATATCTATGGCAGAGGGAAAGAACAAGCCCGTCCCTCATTCTTAATGCTCTACCATGACAACATAAATATAACCTTACGCAAACCATTGAAAACCTCCCAATCCCTTTGTATACCCAACTCAGCCAAAAATTTAACTCACTTACGCTCTATCAAGGAATTCCTTTCTTCGAGCTGCACAAGGCAACTAGATTACCCCTCCCCGAGTGCCTAAGAAATCCGGGGCCTCATCAAAACACCAGAGCGAAAGAAACTCAATGAATGACCCAAAATAATTTCCATGACAAGGGAACCAGATCCCACCATGGCGACCCTTTTTCTGCTATACCTGGAGTTCTACTAACCCAAACTCTATTCTGGAAGCTTGCTACGGGGTACTATGCCCCTCACTTATCATCCTATCACCTTACTCCTATCAACACTATACCTCGAGACACCACGTGCCTCTAAACCATACAACAACAAAAGAAATTCCATTGGAACCCATCCTAACCTGAGATTTTGTCAACTCTCACCTTAGCGGGAACTCTATCTGGGCACTTACACCCTAGCCGAGGTTAAAACTAGTACACCCCTACCTCTCAAAGAGCAGTAACACTGGGGATTATCATGGTCAAGAAGAGAGACAATAATGCTAAAGAATCCATTTTAATTCCACTTAGACAATAATACTAAGTCAATTATGGGTCATCTTGTCAAATTCCACATGGGTGACTATACCCACTAATGGTCAATCACAATCTTATCAATACCCCGGGCTACCATGTCTACCCTTTCTTTTTCTTCGCGTATGGATGCTAAATTTCTGAAAAATTCCCTTACATGCGTACTATATTAGCTAAATCATTGGTTTTCTTATTTTACAAAGCAATTCATAGCTTAATACTTGCTTTTACATTGCCCCCGGGAATGAAGGAGAACAGGGGAAACACGGTGAGGCTCCTGCCTCGCGCCCTTTCCGCTATAGTGGTGGTCTCTCTGCTATAGCAGTTCTGTTGTAGCGTTTTGCTTCCACTATAGCGGTCCCGACAGTAATAGTACAGAAAATTTTTATTTCCAGCTAAATGCACTCATCCCCCTTCCAAGTTACCACTGTCTAAACCTGTAAATCCCGCCATGGTCTTAAACCACCCTCAAGACCATTCCCGACATTATCGCATCACAAATCATGACACATCATGAAAAATAAAGAAATCATAACAATATTTGCTTCTCGATAGTATATTCCCGCCATTACACACTAACGACTCCCTTGTTCCCTTGGTTCCCAACCAAGTCCTGACTATCCTAAAACTGGAGTTTCCCTACAGTTCACAATCCCTTTTTGTTCCCTTACCATCTATATAAATGGTAAGCCTATACCCGAATGTAATGCAAATAATTCCAATTAAGGCATATCACAATTTATTATTTAAAATAATCACACTTTTCAAAGCTAGAAATAAATTTTCCTTAAGTTACAATCATGAGTTACCACAAAATTTTCCTTACCACAGTTCCTGCTATCAAGCAATGATAGCCCCTTTTCCCCCATGGTTCCTAACCAATCCCGACTGTCCTGAAATTGGAGTTTCCCTACAGTCGTAAGCCTCGTCCCCTTACCATTTTTACCAATGGCAAGCCCATTTCCGAAATGTAACACCACTTTGCTGACCAATCTTAAGTACACACAAAAAGTAATTATCAACCAAAGCTCACCAATTCAAGTTATGACTCCTCTCGGACCAAAACATTCACAACAAATCAAATAATTGCACACCACACATTTGTAGTTATTCAAACAACATCAATACTTATAAGCACAATCTCAAGTCTCAAGCTTAAACAGTCAATAAAATCAGTTTCATTGCATTTTATTCGCCTCATGGATGACCATTAGCCGATCCATCCATACCTTTACATAGCCTCCCAAGAAAGATACCAATTGGAACCTTCCCAGTTCCAATCCTTCTTGCTTGTTTGCTATACCGGAGTCCAATGACATCCTTTACCTTGTTGAGATACCAATTGGAATCGAGAGATACCAATTAGACTCAACCCATACAAGCAAGTAACGAAACCGCATGAGAAGGAATGAAAGAGGGGAGATGTTTCCTAGAATGCCTCATAGCTCCCCAAAGAATAGATGTGGACGTCAACACACCAATCCGTAGGACTCTATTCGATACTTTGCTCTTGTACTGGGAAACCAGTAACCTATGCTCTGATACCATCTGTCATGACCCAACCTACCGGCCGTACGGGCACCTTCTCTAACCATCTAGATAGACGAACCCTCACCACTCGTCCAACAGGTGACATGCAGAAAATAAATAGTAGCAAAGTAACCTTCCTTTTATTATGAAAACCATGTTATTACAACATTTGAAAAAAAATAAAAAACAGTTCTGAAATGTGAATTACCCTCCATAGGACCTAGTCTAAATAGGTATAAGAGCTACAACAAGATTTATACAAAACATGTAAAAGAGATACAACTTCTGTCATAGAATCGAAGGACAGAAGCTGCTAGAGATCACCATCATCATGTACCTATGAAACATCACCAACCCTGCAACCAGACTATACCAAAAAGGTATAACAAGAGTAGAGTCAGTACAAACACACGTTCTGGCAGGCATCATCAGTCAACCCGAATCCACACGTACCATCATATAGGAAAACATGAAAAACATGAAAATAAACATTATAGCTCCCTCCTTCACCTTTAGCCTTGACCCTGACATCTAGGACTTCCCAAGTCTCACTCATAACTAGGCTTCTAAAGGTCGCCTTGTCACCCAGACTCCCCAAGTCACCTTGACACATGGACTTCCCAAGTCACCTTTAACCTTTACCCCAGTCAACTACCTTGACTAAGTAACCAGACTAAATACGGCCCACCGCCCAACAAAACCACTTATACCCAAGTATTACCTACCATTTTTTTGGACTTTCCCGGACCTCTAGGACAACTTTACCACCTGGTTTTTATTAACCCATATCCATACCCATACTCTCAGTCTTCCTCTATATTTACCAACACCATGCAATTCACCTAACAACCATTGATACCTTCAATGACCACCATAGAGCTACATCTAAATCCCTTCTTGGATCACATAACCCGGACCCTCCAAGGGTCCTTCATCCATACCTATATGTTCAATAGACTGTCAAGGTCTACACCAAGACCCACCCTTAGCTTATTAACCATGATAATTCATGACCGCCATTATTACACTTAATGACATCAATTTATGAGCACATAACCTCTTTTAAATAGTACAGACCCCTCTCACATATCTAGTGTTAACATGACAAACCTGGCCTACACCAAGACCAACTAATACCCAACATAATAACCTGATCTACACCAAGACCAACTAATAACATAATATAGCAACCCGGCCTACACTAAGACCAACTCATAATATACAATAACAACCCGGCCTACACCAAGACCAAACTAATAACATAATATAGCAACCCGGCCTACACAAAGACCAAACTCACAATATGCTATAACAACCCGGCCTACACTAAGACCAAACTAATAATATGCTATAACAACCCGACCTACACCAAGACCAAACTAATAACATAATATAGTAACCCAGCCTATACCAAGACCAAACTCACAATATACCATAACAACCCGACCTACACCAAAACCAAACTAGTAACATAATATAGCAACCCGGCCTATACCAAGACCAATCTCACAATAGAAATAACAGGATTCACAGTCATTCAAGAACCACCAACGTATATCACATTTCAATAAAACAACACGGTACACTCACGGAACCAATAACAATTAATGCAATACAATAATATCAATGCAATGATGCAATAAAATAAACCCATACCAGGCATGGTACCCGAGACAACCATTAGTAATATCCCATACCAGGCGTGGTACCCGAGCCAACCATTTGTTATACCCATACCAGGCGTGGTACCCAAGCTAACCATTTGTTATACCCATACCAGGCATGGTACCCGAGCCAACTATTAGTATATCCTGTACCAGGCATGGTACCCGAGCCAACCGAATGTCAATTAGTCCACAGTCAAATAATGAACAAACAACTTGTAAAAACTAACAAGCAACACACCATTCAATCCACAGACTGTAAAACAGGACCCTTAGACATTCTAAACAATTCCCCTAAGCAATGTAATTCATGCAAACACTTAGATAAGAGTATAAAAATATCCAACATTCACAGGAATCGTAAGCCATCACCTACCCTCTTTCCCGGGTATATAACCTAGCCTCGACCTCCATCTGGAGGCCAAACACACTCACTCTTTATTTACGAATAATGAATGGTTTCCTTTTTTTTAGCATAATTTAACAACCACATTGATTTTGGAACTTGCATAAATAATAACAATGTGAATTACCACCCCTTAGCCCTTAGCAAAACCAACACTACTTATCATGCCCTTCGTATTCCCGAAACCTCACTTAGGAGTCTTTCATTTTCATACCCATTTAGCCCTATCATTCCTTTCCCTGAGCCCATTTTCAACACTATTTTCAACCCATTTTGCAATTCCTGATTCCCTGAACCTTCTCAACATTCCTGTCCCTGAGCCCTATCATCTTATCATACCAAGACAACATAAACATGCCCAAACAATTATCAACAACCCACAATTCAATCCAACCAATTCCTAGCCCACACAAAAAACAACACAAAATCCACTGGACTCCGTGCCAAGAGGCCTAATCATGGATTCTCCTTTTCCACTATACAATAAGTACAGAATGTAAGTAGGTCTATCTACTCAATGAAAAATCTAGCCTACCTGGATGCCAAGTAGCTGCAACCATGCATTTCTAGCTCCTTAGAGGCATTCCTAAAGTCTGTAAACTATGGAATCAAATCTTAGGGTGTAGCCAGTACTTTTTCATATGGTAAGGTATCATCAATATCTAACTCATCCTTCAGCTTCAGCATCGCTTCTTCCTCCCATCTAGATAAGTAGTCATCTACATGATTCTCTGTACCCATCTGGTTCTTGACCTCAAAGTAAAACTCTTACAAAAGAAGTACCCACCGAATTAATCTAGGTTTAGCATCCTTCTTTTTCATGAGGTACCTAAGAGCTGCATGGTCAGTGTGCACAATCACCTTGGTGCCAAGAAAATATGATCTGAACTTTTTAAATGCAAAGACCACAACAAGCAACTCTTGTTCTATCACAGTATAGTTCTTTTGAGAAGCATTAATTTCTTTGTTAGTGTAGTAGATCAGATGGAGATTATTTTCACATCGCTGGCCTAAGACTGCTCCTAGCGCCACTCCACTAGCATCACACATAACCTCAAATGGCTGGGAAAAGTCAGGCGTCAGAATAATAGGCGCAATGATCAACTTTTGCTTGAGGCATTCAATTTCCTTCAGACAAGCATCATCAAAAACAAACTTCACATCCTTCTCCAACAACTTGCACATGGGATGTGCAATTTTAGAGAAGTCCTTTATGAACCTGCAATAAAAACTAGTATGCCCTAAAAGGCTTCGAATACCTTTCACAGAAATTGGAGGAGGCAATTTCTCCATCACCTCAATCTTCAATTTTTCAACCTCAATACCCTTCAAGGGTGGAACTCAAGCTACAGCACCAGCTCAGGAAATGTCAGGATCTCCTCCCTCATATGAGGATCTTCCTGAGGTTGTAGCACTAGTTTAGGGAGGTTCGCCGAGGATTCAGTTGTCTTCAGATATGATCCATCAGGTTCTGAGTTTCAAGAGTGAGATTGCAAGAAATAGGACTATATCAGTAGCTCACGCTATGCAGCATCCAGGACTATAGCATGCTGTTGTTGTGGCTCCTCGAATGTATGAGGCGTTAGAGTTAGGAGTCATCCCAGTACAGGTGATATGCCTTATAATGATCAGTAAGGGATATGATCTTTTCAGCAAGATTGTAAAGATGAAACCTCCATTATTTCATGTGTTGAAGTCCAAGGATGCTTATGAATTTATCATTGATTATCATGAGAGACTACATATAATGAGTATAGTTGAGAGGTATGGTGTCGAATTTGTTACTTTCTAGTTTCAGGGAGATGCCAAGATGTTATGGAGGGCTTTGGTAGAGTGTAGGCCTACTGGTCACTCTCAATGACTTGGAATCAGTTTTCCCAAGTATTTTTAGAGAAGTACATTCCGCATACTATGAGGAATAGAAGGATAGATGAATTTGCTAATATCAAGCAAGGAAATTCTTTAGTGGAAGCCTATAAGGATTGATTTCATGCTTTGGATCATTATTCAATACAGTTGATTGGTACCGAAGCAGAGTGGATTTGCCTTTTTGTGAAGGGATTGAACCCAGGGCTTCAAATTGTAGCTTTACAGTTTGCATCCTCTGGAAGGTCTTTTCAGGGGGTGATTGAGTTTGTGAAAAATATCGAGGGTGTGAAATAAGAGGGTCAAGCCAGGATGGCTTCAAAGAAGCCCCATACATGGGGTAACTTTGGTAATCGGTATTCCAAGGATTAGAGTTCACAGGGGTACCCTGCAAATCCTATCCAGTCTGCGATGCAGGTATCTGCTTTAAATTTTGGTATTTATCTCTCTTTGTGTGCTCTAGTGAAGTAGCCTACTCTAGATCGTACTTTTTATGGGTGCAGTGAGGTCGTCCATATTAGGAGGGATTGTCCTTGTTATTGATAGACAGGTCAGTAGCATATTCCCAAAGCTCCAGCAGGTAAAAGAGGTAATGGGTATAGTAGAGATCGTCCGCATGGCGGGAGGGGTGATCATATAGTTGGTAGGGGTAGAACTCAACCTAAATAGGTTGGTTGTATTGTTGGCAGAGGTGGTCATTATCCCAATAGGGGTGGTGCACAGGCAGGTTCTTTTCCAGGTAGACTAGAGGCATAGGTATTCGATGTAGTGATTCCAAGTATTATTCTTATCTGTGACTGTATGGCTTCAATTTTGTTTGACCCTGTTTTCTACTTTATCATATTTGTCTGCTGGTTTTGCTGGTTTTTCTGAAAAAGGCAGAGAACATAGGTCCATCAAAAAATTGCAAACTACCGAGACAACATTTGGTAGAAAGTTAAGGGCATGAAAGATATATACATTGCCGAGCTTAAAAAGACAAAAAAAAAAACCTCAAGTAGCGCATTGCTGATTGGATATGAATAAGTTGGATATGAAAAAATATCTGCACTATCAGTTGGGTTGAATGAGCTCACTGCCCAGTGAGTATTGCCCTACATTGGTTCAGGAGCTTTACGCTGCATATGACGCCACTCTTAATAATACAAGAAGCCCAAGAATACCATCTAGAATCCAGCCACGCTTAGATAGTTTAAGAATGAGAGGGACCTGTATTGACATTTCTGAAAGGACCATCAACCATTTATACTTTGGTCCAGATTATAGAGCCCCGAGTAACACAGTGGAATTTGACCATAAGATTAACAGTCAAAATAAAGAGCATGTTTGGTTAACATCGGTCCTGAATCATAAGGAACTATCATGGTGATAGGATCCCAAGCAGAAGATACATAAAGGCTCACTTAGTCTCGAGGCCAAGTATTAGTGGGTTATGGTACATATGAGGGTTTTGCCGACTACAAGGAATGACTATCTGACTTCAAATAGAGCCATGTTGGTAGCTAGTATTATATCCAGATTCCCTATTGACTTTGGGAAAATCATAGCTTTTGAGATGCAAGAGCAAGAACAAAGGATGAATACCACACTCCCCTTCCCTTGCTTGATCATGCAGCTCTGCTATTAGGCCAATGCTCCATTATTTACAAGCTTTGATCAATTTATATGGGCCAATTAGAATGAAGATATTGCTAAGTGTAGGTATGAGATGAACTAGATAGCCAAGAGCAGTAAAGCAGGCTCCATATCTAAGGATACATATTTAGAGCTACCATCTGAGTTGGAAGATGAGCATGTCGATTCATTCCCATAGGAACCTACTAGTGATGCAGCAGATATACCTATAGGGGTATCACTCTCGGATATTATAACACCCCAGAAATTCTAAGCCAAATCTAAATCGTTCTTCATGTGTTGTTACACCCAAACTAGATAAACTTTCTATGTATCTAAGGATTAAGACTTATTTTTAAGTTTTAAAGGTGTATTAGACATGAATTAGGTCCATAAAGAACATATAGCTCAAAGTTTAGTTGAAAGCTTCCTTACCGATTGAGTTTTAGTGTAAGATTTTTCAAGGGTCAAATTTAAACGATCATAACTCCTATAATATAAATATTTGGGTGGCCTAATACCCACCAAATTAAAGGTATTTGAATCTTCTTTCCAACTCCACTGACTGTGCCTTAATACAAGTCCAGAGTAAAAAGTAATCAGTATTTTACTAAAGGGTGTTTGTTTGTCAAAATGACAGACAGCAACCACGAGAAGGTTCCACGAGTCGTGGAATTATCCACGGGTCGTGAAACCTACTCGTGGAAATCAATTTTTTACCTGAAAACCACGAGGAGGTTCCACGAGTCATGGAAGTTTCCACGGGTCGTGAACCCAACTCGTGGAAATCAGTCCAGAGGCCAAAAACATTGCCCAGGAACCACTAACCGTTTCCACGAACCGTGATCCATTCCACGAGTCGTGATTCATGTCCGTAGAAGCCTGTGATGAAATTTTCGGAAGTTTTTAGACTCTTTTCCTTGGGGTATTTTTGTAATTTTTCACTCTTTTAACTCCTAAGTTAAGTCATTTTGGGCAAATTAGAAGAGGTTTTATTCCCAATTGTCCTAAGTTCTCTCCCGTTATTTCAATCAACTTCCAAAAGAAGAAAAAGAGTTCCATCTTCTCAAGCTTCAAGTTAGGGTTTCAAGCTCCAAGTCTCAAGCTCCAAGTTCAAGCCTCCTAAGTCTCTTCAATTCAAGTGGGTTAGCTTTAAACAAGGTATGTGGGTAATCAACAATGAGTTCCTTTCACCCTTGTGTCCAAAACCCCTAATTCAAACTTTGATTTCATGATCTTCAAATTAGGTTTCTTATCCAATTCTTATAGGTTTTTGCTAAATATGGTCTTCTCATGATTCGATTATGAAATTACTATTAAAGTGCATGATTTTGCATGGGTTTTTACACATGAACTTTTATTTCATGAATTGAAGCTTAATCATGACAATTTCCATATGCATGAAATTGATTTGAGTAAATTGGGTTTAATAGCATGTCTCTCATGGATTTTCAAGCATGTGCATGCCTAGTTCCTATGATTCTATGACAGTATATGTTTTATGAAATTGAACTAGAGCCGTGAAAATTTTACAAGTCATGAAGTATGCAAGTTTTTCTATATCATGAAGCATTACACAAGACAAGACACCCGATGTTCCATCAATGCTCATGAGCCACTTTCTAAACTAAAACTCATGAGTAGTATGACGATCCAGGGTATGAACAAGCTATGAACAAGTCATGAACAAGTATGAATAAGTTTGGCATTAGATATGTCACATGTATATGAGCTCATGTTATTATTATATTTTGGGAATAGTAGACGAGGGTTCAAATAACCCAAGTCAAAAACTACATTGCCACCGTAGGTTGCCCGTGTTGAGGCTTATTATGACAGGATCCTGGTTCGAAATGGTTCTAACCTTGTTCGGTTAGTACAACTCTTTCAGTGTGGGTGTAAGACACTGAACTCCATGTAGCTCAGCATAATTTAATGTCGGTTAAGAGAAACTCCCACATGTTTATTTTCAAGCTATGAAGTTATATGACTCTATATTATGAAACTTAAGCTTTATTTCATGTTTTATGTTTTATACCTTGATATTTATTTATGGTCCTTCTTTAAGCAACAAGTTCATTCTTAAGAATGATTTATTTATGGACCCCTACTCTTATTTGGTTGTGAGTTATCTTGACCTAGAACTAAGTGGGGATAGGAGGGTTGAGCCCTAGACTTTATTGAGAAGGAGATTCTTTAACTATAGAAGGAAATGGGTATTAGTGCTAGATCCTTAAGTAGTGTATGTTCTGTTAGGGTAAAACAATCATAGTTCCCTTGAGAGGTTGGTGGGAGGTCCATAGACTTAGGAGGGTAGCATGAACCTAAGGGGGAGATAGTGGAATGTAGGGTCGATCAGGTTTTGGAGGCTCAGGTAGCGATGCTTATGGGTGTTAGAACAAAGTCAAGAGGGGAGGCAGAAGCTTATTTCCATCCTAGCATCCTAAGTATACTTCTGCCATTGCGGTACCTTTTGCATGCCTTGTGTATCAGCGCCATGGTCCTATTTCAAATTTACAACACCACATTCGTGTCTTGTATTCCAGTGCCATATTCTTAATTCAAATTCACAGACTTCATGCAGATTCATGTCCATACTCAACTCCCAAAACAAACAAAAAATTCTCCAGATAGCGATTCCAATCTTACTCTATGATTTTACGAATTCTAGCTTTACACCATGATACTTGTCATATATGAAAGCTCATGTCTCACACTATGCTCAATTCTCAAGATATGCCTTAATGGATAATGAAATCATGCTACATCATGTATATGCTCATACCAGATTTCTCTAATAATTCATGCTTGTGATTTCATTACACTAACCATGCTTTGTATGTCCAGGATGTGAGACACTCATGCCCTTTTCACTTGACTTCTCAAACCCCACCTTGAGTGTCTAGATCAAACTAAGTATAAGTCAAGACCGATTAGTATTCCTTCATTCGTGATGCTCATGCTCCCACTCTATTCTCTTAGTGATCTTGGCTTGTGTTGTCATAGCTATTAGTAGAGAAAGCTAAGTAGTAGCATAGATGGGAAGTAGTAGGTTATAAGCGTGGAAGAATAGTTAGATGAGGAATTTTGGTATGTCCCTTTGTAGAAGTTCTTCAAGTTACAGCTCCTAGATATGCTAGAAAGAGAGGAGAAGTCTTGGATAGTATGAGCTATAGACCATAAGGTGATCATAGTGATAGGCTTAAAACTCGTGATGAAATACATGTGGGCTTTTGCTTTGTGTGCCTAGTGACCATTGATTAGAGCTCAAGCTTAGTTGATTTTCGTGATAAGGAGGAATATCATTCTTGGGAGGTAACTCTAGATGTAAGAGATTTAGTCAAGATAGGCTTGAACATAGTGAAAGTAGGTAGTTAGACTCAGACCATAGTATTCAAAGGGGTTAGTGAAGTTGAAAGGTGTTTCTAAGCTTAAGAGTTGTCAATCGTAGTAATTAAGGCAAGAATAGTCTTTTATTACTCCTAGACTAAGGTTCCCATATCTTTGGTCCAGTATCTTCAACTTGCATGAATACTAGACTCCTCATATCAGATCAGTTCAGACCTATCGTTAATCATTCCTAAGGCTAGAAGGCCTTATATTCAGTTTAGTCTAACGTAGTGAGTTTAGTTTAAAGGAGAATGGTTTCCTCGTACAGTTACCCAACTCAGTTTGACGTCCTTTTCAGTTATCATGTTATCCATTCAGTTCAAGTACCATCGGTTGTTCTCATGCCCTCAGTATGCTTAATGCCTCAGGAATTTAGCTCATTTTATAATTCAGTCGGAGATCAGTTATCATGTAAATACTTCAGCTTTTTAAACTCAGTTGATGGGATTGCAACCTTTTCCCCCTCCACTCTCAACTTAGAAGTCTTTATTCGAGGACGAATGATCCTAAGGGGGAGATATTGTAACACCCCAAAAATTCTAAGCCAAATCTAAATTGTTCTTCATGTGTTGTTAGACCTAAACTAGATAGATTTTCTATGTATCTATGTATTAAGACTTATTTGGAAGTTTTAAAGGTGTATTAGATATGAATTAGGTCCATAAAGAACCTATAGCTCAAAGTTGAGTTGAAAGCTTCCTTATCGATTGAGTTTTAGTGTAATATTTTTCAAGGGACAAATTCAGATGACCATAACTCCTAGAATATAAAAGCGTTAGGTGTCCTAGTATCCACCAAATTAAAGGTCTTTGAATCTTCTTTCCAACGCCACTGACCGTTCCTTAATACGAGTCTGGAGTAAAAATTTATCAGTATTTTACTAAAGGGTGTATGTCTGTCAAAATGACAGATAGCAACCACGAGAAGGTTCCAGGGGTCGTGGAAGTTTCCACGGGTCGTGAAACCAACTCGTGGAAATCAGTTTTTTACCTGAAAACCATGAGGAGGTTCCACGGGTCATGGAAGTTTCCACGGGTCATGCAACCAACTGGTGGAAATCAGTCCAGAGGCCAAAAACTTTGCCCAACAACCACGAACCCTTTCCACGAACCGTGATCCATTCCACGAGTCATGATTCATGTCCGTAGAAGCCTGTGACGAAATTTTCAGCAGTTTTTTAGACTTTTTTCCTTGGGGTATTTTTGTAATTTCTCACTCTTTTAACTCCTAAGTTAAGTCACTTTGGGCAAATTATAAGGGGTTTTATTCCCAATTGGCCTAAGTTCTATCCCATTCTTTCAATCAACTTCCAAAAGAAGAAAAGAAGTTCCATCTTCTCAAGCTTCAAGTTAGGGTTTCAAGCTCCAAGTTCAAGCCTCCTAAGTCTATTCAATTAAAGTGGGTTAGCTTCAAACAAGGTATATAGGTAATCAACAATGGGTTCCTTTCACCCTTGTGCCCAAAACTCCTAATTCAAATTTTGATTTCATGATCTTCAAATTAGGGTTCTTATCCAATTCTTATGGGTTTTTGCTAAATATGGTATTCTCATGATTTGATTATGAAATTACTATTAAATTGCATGATTTTACATGGGTTTTTACACATGAACTTTTATTTCATCAATTGAAGTTTAATCATGGCAATTTTCATATGCATGAAATTGATTTGAGTAAATTGGGTTTGATAGCATGTCTCTCATGGATTTTCAAGCATCTGCATGCCTAGTTCCTATGATTTTATTAAAGTATATGTTTTATGAAATTGAACTAGAGCCATGAAAATTTTACAAGTCATAAAGTATGCAAGTTTTTCTATGTCATGAAGCATTCTACAAGACAAGACACCCGATATTCCATCAATGCTCATGAGCCACTTTCTAAACTAAAAATCATGAGTAGTATGAAGATCCGGGGTATGAACAAGCTATGAACAAGTATGAACAAGTTTGGCATTAGATATGTCACATGTATATGAGCTCATGTTATTATTATGTTTTGGGATTAGTATTTAGCACCGAGAGACGAGGGTTCAGCTAACCCAAGTCCAAAACTATGTTGCCACCGTAAGTTGCCTGTGTTGAGGCTTATTATGATAGGATACTGGTATGAAATTGTTCTAACCTTGGCCGGTTAGGACAACTCTTTTAGTGTGGGTGTAAGACATTGAACTCCATGTAGCTCAGCATGCTTTAAGTTCGGTTAAGAGAAACTCACATATGTTTATTTTCAAGCTATGAAGTTATATGACTCTATATTATGAAACTTTAAGCTTTATTTCATGTTTTATGTTTTATACCTTGATATTTATTTATGGTCCTTCTTTAAGTAACAAGTTCATTATTAAGCATGTTTTTAATCTATTTTATCATGATTGATGCATCGCTCTCATACTCAGTACATTCCATTGTACTAATGCATATTTTGCACTGCATCCTTTGATGATGCAGATTCAGGTGTCCTTTCTCAGATTCATGGCTAGAGTTCCCAGGCCACTTTCCTAGTCAGCTGTTGGTGAGTCCTCTTATATCGAGGGCTTGTTATGTTCTTAGCTTATGTTAGCTTTTATTTCCGTACTTTGAGTTAGCTAGGGTCTTGTCCTAGCAACTCTTTACGCCATGAGTAGAGGCTTTTCAGACATAGACAGTATTTGAGTCTTCTTATAGATCTTGTATTCCTATTTGACTTGATTATCCATTATTGCTATTCTAACTTTATCTATTACGCTTTCGCTTATCTTTTGTTATGCTTGGGAATGCTATGACCAAGGATTAGCTTGGGGCACTTGTGGTCCCAAGTCCCGTGTTATATCTAGGGGTAACCTTGGGGCGTGACAGATATTGATACCACTACTACTACCTCGTCCACCACAGTAGCTCCAGGTACAACTTCTATCCATCTTCCCACACTTTCTATGGTGTATGCTTTGACTAGAGAATGTTTTAGATTTGTATCCTACAAGGCCGATTATGTAAAGAGGTAGGTGAAACTCCTTCTTTAAGATTTAAATCCCTTTGTGAGAAAAGCGATCATGTCCAGATTTTCACCATTGCAAGTCTTCCTAGAGATGTTACATGCCAGGGTTGAGGACTTAAAAATCAAACTGTGTGAGCCTACTAATATGATAGCACTTCATGTTGATGTTACTCAAGCCAAAAAGGACATCTAAGAGTTGTAGTCTTGGTATACCTCCATCATTGAGAACCTTATTATGGTCCTACTTGAGAGTAGACTGGATGAGCTTGTTTGTCTAGTAGATGATTCAACTCTGAGAGATGTTTTCAAGTGGCCAAGAGAGGATGATGATGTTGAGTTGAGCTATCTTGGGTTAGTACGAGAGAGAGTATGCGAGTGACTCATGCACGCCATATAGAGATCCAGGGATAAGGCTACTTTCCCTTTAGGTAGGGGTGACTCATTGAGGGCATATGCTTTAGCATACCATGACTCATTAGGCTAGTTTCCCATTGTGACTCCACACACCGATACAACTACACCTATAACTCAAACACAGACTCTGGAGTGGAGAACCTAGGTGCCATAGGTAAGTCCCACTTCCTGTAATGACCAGGTTCATCATTACGGGTAAACCATTCATTCCAAGTTTCGAGTCAGAAAACTTGGGTTTGGGAATTGAAATTTCTGAGCTAGGCTAGTCTCGGCCAGTTTTGGAGCGAGGTAGGTTCAAGGGAAATCTGGGTAAGGATTAGGTTAGATGTCTTGGTTCGAGCTAGTTTTCCTTGTAGCTAAGACATAGAGGTGTCCGAGGGACTTTTCGAAATCGAATTCGGGTAAGTAGAGCTCGCAAAATCAAGGTTGATATGAAGGGGTTGTTCCAAAACATCAAGAAAATAAGTGTGTTGTAAAATGGACCACTTTTGGAGATTTCTCGACATTCTGTCCATGACGAGCGATACCGCTCCACCACAGCGACCTTCGCTATAGCAGAATAATTACCACTCAAGATGGTCAACCTCCGCCATAGAGTTTGACTCTGCTATGGCGGTACCGCTATAGCAGAGCGGGGACTGCTATAGCAGAGCAACATGACCAGAAAACCCAGAAAATGGGCTTTTAATTTCATTCTCTCCTATTCAGCCCCAAAATAGATGAGAGCAGTTCTAAAAACCCTCATAGGCTTCTCCAAGGCTTGGGATACCATGGGGAGGAGGAATTCTAGTAAAAAGGATGTGAAACCATGGATTAGTAAGTGATGTGGTGCCTCCCGATTTGTCCGGCCATCAGTGAAGGAAGTTTACGTCAGATGTTAAGAAGTTCTTCTGGGAGGAGCCTTAATTGTTTTATGTATGTACTAATACCATGATTTATAGATGCATACCTGAGGTAGAGATGATGGATATATTAAAGGCATGTCATTCATCCCCTATTAGGAGAATAATAGTGGCATCCAGACATCCCATAAGATCTTGCAGTGTGGGTACTATTGGACAACTCTCCATCATGATACGTATGATTATAAACAGGCTTGTGGTCGATGTCAAAGGGGAAGGTGGCATATCAAGAAAGCATGAACTTCCTCTCACTCCAATTCTTGTGGTTGAACTATTTGATGTGTGGGGCATTGACTTCATGGGCCCTTTTGTGAGTTCGAATGGAATGAAGTACGTATTTTTGGTAGTTGACTATATATCTAAGTTGATGGAGGCAATTGATCTTCCCAATAATGAATACAAGAGTGTCACAACATTCTTAAAGTGGAACACATTTTCCAGGTTTGGTTCTCCCGGGGCAATCATCAGTGATTGAGGTTCTCAATTTTGTAATCGATTATTTCGAAACCTGCTTGAGAGATATGGAGTGAAGCATAATATGGGAATACCTTATCATCCGCAGACTAGTGGGAAAGTTGAGGTTTCCAAGCATGAAATAAAGACCATTCTTGCAAAGACTATGAATGCACATAGAATGAATTGGTCTAGGAAACTGGATGACGCTTTGTGGGGATACCAGAGTGCTTATAAGACACCAATAGGTAGGTTTCCATATCATCTTGTGATTGTAAAATCATGTCATTTACCAGTGAAGCTTGAGCATAAAGCTTTGTGGGCGCCCAAGAAGTTAAACTGGCATTGGTGTGACACATTCTATCAGTGTCTTGGTCAGTTAACTGAGTTGGATGAGTTCCATACCAATGCTTATAAGAGTCCAGCACTATACAAGTAGAAAATAAAGATGTACCATGATCGTAAGATTGAAAAGAGTGACTTTAACCTAAGTAATTTGTTTCTGTTGTTCAACTCAAGACTTTGCTTGTTTCCTGGAAAGCTGAAGTCTAAGTGGATGGGTGTCCCCATATGGTGCAATAGAGCTTGAGATCCATGAAGGCAAGGGGTTTAAGGTGAATGGTCAGCGTGTGAAATATTACTTGGGAATTGAATAGGAGATAAAGGTTGTGGAAGTTTAGGACCTTCGTGAAGTCTGAGTAACCAAGGAAACTGTGTCATGCTGCAATGTTAAATCAGGCGCTGCATGGAAGGCAACCCATGGGAGTAACTTGATGAAGTCTGAGTAGTCAAGTGACATGCATGGTGTTGCAATATTAAATTAGGCAGTACTTGAGAGGCAATTCAAGATTAACGTTTGTTTAAGTGCTCAAGAGCTGATAAACTGAAAGAGGGAGAAATTATAGAAAAAATGTCTCCCACGGGCCATTATAATATGCTGTCATAGGCCCCACAGCCTATGGAAATTGATCGTGCAGAAAAAATTAGGTGGAAAGGGGACTGGGTTAAACTGACGTCGAGGAGCCATGGGCCGTTACACACTGCACATGCCATCACAGACAACATTGGCTCAAAAGCTTGCATAAATAGTCACTAACTCATCTGCACGATCCAACATGTTGGGCTATTGCAGCCTTGACAGTCGTGGTAAATTAAAGTACGACGTCTAGGTAAGTAGCCTATGGGATAGGCCATCTCGTGTCCCATGATCCATTAGAACCCATCATGGTCTGGGTCGATAAATTTGAATTTTTTAAAGGAATCCAACCTGGCCCAATCCGACGTCTCCTTTTCCCTTTTAAAATGTGATTTTCAAAATTATACCCATTTCAAATTGGGTCAATTCAATTTCAATTAAAACACTCCCTCAATTCACTGCTTAAATCTCTCACTCCATCACTCCTACTTATGTTCGTCCTCTCCCCCACTAAAATCGATCACCCCCTAGGCTTCCCACACGCACACAACTTTGTAAGAATAAACACTGTACGAGCACTCTTTTCAGTTACTCCTCCTTCACTCTTCAAGAATCTTTACAAACACAGATTAAGTTTAATCTCACTCCAAGGTTTTCAATTCATTCATACAGTAACTGGGTCTATCAGTTCATGTTTTGTGAAAATTGCAATATGTTAAAATGACAAATTTTAGATATGAACTGTGCACTTGTATGTGTGTATGAGTTTTGTTGTGCTAATGGGAATTATGATTAGAATGGATTATCTTTCAAAATTTTCATGTGGTGTAGGGTGGTATGTTGTATTTAGTGTGCTTATTGATGTTGGTGGGTTTTCACCCATTTAGTCGGCGGGTATTACAACATTGGTTATTTGGGCACAAACTCCATTAGTAGTCAACTCCCAATGATGTTGTGATAAAATTATCGTGGGTGAAGTCTGAGTAATCTATAGGTTAGTAATGACGAAAGGATTATGCTCACGCACTTCCAATGATCGTTGTGATTTGATAATGGATTGTTGTGTTAAAAATTTCCCCTTAAGCCTGGTTGCTTCGTTAACCACAAAGATTTATGCTCTGTAAGGTTCGTAACCTCTAGTGGTGGATGAAGGAAACAAGTTTTTGGCATGAAAAGAATTCAAAAGCCACTGCCTTATTCCCACGGCCAAAGTTGATAGCCCATGGTAGCTCTCATGACCGTTAGATTTAGATGTGGGAAAGGAAGGCAAAGCTTGATAGACACTGTCCCTTTTCAACGATAATATTTGATGGGCCACCAGACCTCCCACGACCGTTGGACCTCACCGTGGGTGCTTGAATTGTTTAAAATGTTTTTATGTCTCATTTCGATGGGCAACTCAACGGGCCATCATACCTCCCATGCCCGTGGGAGGCTAAAAAAATTGAAATTTTTTTCTATCTTTTTTTGTTGTTATTGTCTTGGTTCATGTATACTAACAGTGTTCACCCACAGGTAACATGGGACCAAAGAGACCCATAGCTGAAAAAAGAAAGGAGAGGGCTTTAAGAATGAAACATCAACTTATGGATGAGCCAAAAGAAGCAAAAAAGAGTGGATGCAAGGAGGAGTACTATGTGGGGCCTGATTCAGGCATGCAACCTCCGAACACAAGACAAGTAACAAAGAGGAGGTTGATACTGACACCCTCTCCCTAGTATGAATAGGGGGAAGGTACACTTCCCGAGAAAGAATAGGATACAGAAAACACTTCCTCCCAGTCTGAAAAGGGGGAAGAGTCAGAGTCTGGGTCTGCAAGTTCAAAAGTAGAAGAGGGTGGAGCTGAGCCTCCAAAGACGGGTGGTAAAGACATCGCCATCCTGGTCTCGAGTAGCAAAGATACAAAGTCTGGCTCTGATATAGAAAGCACCACAACGGAAAGTAAGCCTAGTCAGTACACTCAAAAAGATCCCAGATCCACCCTACTGCTCCAAAGTAAGAATACGAATCGCAGAGAGTAGGAAAGGTAGAGTGTGAAAGGGGCAAATAAGATTTTTGAATATGGCCTGGGTTTGATGGCCAAAGGGCATATCCAACATCTTATGGCAAAAGAAAGGAGTATTGACACCTCCGAGCTCAAAGAATTTCCCAAGCTCGATGAATACTTCTACCACTACAACCTAGCATGGACCAGCAAGCTGCTCGGCAGGTACCAGCTTGCTATAGTCAGAGAGTTCTATGCTAACTATCAGGCCTTGCAAGAGAACAATTGCAAAAAAGGTCCTTAAGTGAAGGACTTGCCCACTCTTGAGAATGTCCCAGTTAGAGGGTACCATATTGATATATCGGCCCGTACAATAAATCATATTCTCTATGGACCTCGGTATGTAAAACCGTCAGACACAATAGAGTATGACTACAAGTACAAAATGTAGGATGAGCACATTAAGTGGCTGTCATAGGTTATCACGGAAGGGGCTCCAGTTTTTTTACATCAGGCAAAGCCAAAGATCACGAAATTATCCCTAAGCTTCGAGTCTAAGATTTGGTGGGTGGTGGTTTGTCTCAGGCTCATGCTGACTAAGGGAGACAATCAATTAACAATAGAGAGAGCAGTGTTGGTGGCTAGCCTAATGTTAAAATACAAGCGAAACTTAAGCAAAATCATTGCGGAATAGATTTGGGACATGGTGAAAAAAATTGGTACTTCATAACCATTTCCTTATTTGATTACTCAGCTGTGTGACGAGGCTATGGTCCCAAAATTGTTCGGCATTGACCGCGCTGTTCAGGCCACAAAGACACATTATTCGGAGTGGTCTAAGATAAAAATATGCCACTTCTATATGGTAAGAGATCCACTTCAGGCTCGGCTAAGCCTACCACCATTCATGATTCCTTTACATTGCCACAAGAAGCAGTTCTATTTGTTGCCTCCTTGCCATCACCACAGGGTAGTCTTAATGAGGAGACTCCTTCAGCTAGAGAAGAAGTTGCGGTCACTTCAAAGTGACCCCATAGGTGTGTGGTGTTGACTTTTCACGGGGTTGATATTTGTATTCCTACCACTGGTAATTCTCCATCCACCTCCACTACTACTGCACCTATGCTTCCTGAGTTAACATCCATCTATGCTTTCCATCCCGTGAACTTTGCCAACACGGTGCAAAAAATAAAATAGCTAGAGAAATAGCTCCTTCAGTTTGCCGACCAATTCCAGTCTATAATAGATGCCTCTATTGAGCAAGACATTAAGCCATTCAAAGATGTGAATGGCTACATTGATGCTATAGAGGAGAGGATAAATCAGAGACTAGACGAGATAGGAGCTTTTTGGCTGGGTTGAGAACAGAAGTGGTTGACCTTAAAGTGCAGCTTGCGTTGATATATAGTGATATTCCGATAGTGGTTTTGGAGCCGAATGACTCACCCTTCCTTAACCTATAGGAATTTACACATCCAACGGTTAGTAAGAGAGCTAGGGATGAAATTTATGAGCTAGTAAGTCCTCAGGCTGAGAAGAAGAAAAAGAGAAAGAAAGATAAGAAAGTTTGCCAAGAAAAGGACAACACCGACCTGAGTCTGAAGTTGCTAACCAAAAAGCAAACGAAGGCTCAAAAGGCTCACAATAAGGAACTACAGAGGATGCATAAAGTGTCATTGGCTAAGCATCAAATCCGTATGGATGCAGTTGGTAGAGGTGCATCAGATGGTGGTGTAGCGGGTGCTATAGAGGAAACTTCTTTAGACCCTATTATGGGAGATATTGGTAATATTGAGAAAGCTGTAGAGGTAGCTATTGTTGTTGATAAAGATACTGGTGATGACCCAGTGGTCCCATATACTACTCATGATGATTGCGCTTAGGCATGTAGGTATGACTCACCTCTTTCATAATTTTATATTTTTTAGTGCATTAGAGACAATGCACGGTTTTTTTTAGTGGGGTAGCGCAAGCTGGTCTGAATATATATATTGGTTGAGTGTGTAAGTCTGAGTATCCAAGAGACTCGCGTCATATCACGATATTAAATCAGGCGTTGCATGGGAGGAAACCCATGAGGGTAGCTTAGATATCTACGTCCTTGGGGTTTTCTTATTGTATTCTTTTCTCGAGGACTTTTATTTATGTTGAACCAACATGTTTAGGTTGTATTAGGTAGACATAGCTAGGAAGACCTTGGCATTATATAAATGGGCATACACAATTTTTTTTGAACTATATTTGAATGAAAATGAGACCCTTCCAAAACTTTTTGCCATGTGGTGCAGGATTGACATGTTGACTTGTTGGCTCAATTTCTGACATTGTGTTTATTGTACATGATAACTATGCTAATCTGGTATGCCAACTAATGTGCTAGTAGTTAGTAATATGATCATGTGCCATGTGCATGTGAGATATTAGCATCATTCTTGCGTGTATGCCAATGTAGAACATTCCCAGTTAGTCTTGCCTAGGTTGTAGAATAGTTGGTCAGGAAGTGAGCATAGGCCATAATACAGTACATTTAGCCTAAATGACCAACCAAATGAAATTGATATCCCTTGATCCCGTACTTTGAGCCTAATTTGACCCTTTTTATTGATTAGCCTATTCACCTTCCTCATTTTTCTTTGTACCTTTAGTTTGGCCCTGGTCCCTCCTTGGACATTGTGCACCTCAACTTAGGAAAATCGCTTAAGTTGAGGGTGGTTACTGTAGAGGTACATGAGAAAAAGACTGGGATATGAAAATAAAAGTCTAAGAATGAAAAGGAACATGGCGGGTGTGGCATGTGCTGAAAAAGAAAGAAATAAAGAAAAAATGAGAAAAAGATGAGGTGAAAATAATTTCCACACTCGTTGCTTGATGAAAACAAAGAAATAATAAAAGGAGAAAGTGAAGGAGGATTAGTCACTATGTCCAAATATACCACACCCCTCTACGAGCCTACTTTACAAGCCGAAGAAAGTCCTATAGTGATCCTGGTCCAATTGTTTAAAAACCAAGGCATAGAAATAAGGGCTAGCTTATGGTTTTGCACAGGCATCATTTCAACTTATTTGTGAGTATGAGTGCATTTTCGGTATACAGTCCCATTGTGATTGCATATATGTGTGAGGGACTCTACTTTCATATGTGAGAGCACTAGGGTAACATTATCTAGTTATTGCGTCTGAAGTTGTGTGACTGGTATACACTGGTTTGTTTGTCAATAATGCAATATCATTCTTTGTTCCTTCAGTGTTAGCTAGCAATGCTTGAATGAATGCAAAATCTGTTTTTGGAACAAAGGAAGGTTAGACTATGATCATAAAAGTGTGTTGCCAAAATAGTCATTGTTGATGTGCCATGGTTTTTCTAGTTTGCTAATGCCTAAGCATCATAGTAGAGTCTTGTTTAGTTGCTTGAGTACAAGCAAGCATTCTACGTTGAGACATTCCTTTTATTCTGCATTTTGGATATTGATTAGACTGTTTTTGAAATTTTTTAGAGTTCTTGTACGATGATTTTTGGGTCCTGGGGGTTGTAATAATTAGAGATACTTCTGTACTCTCTTGTTTTGGATATGAAATGAGTTAGTAACAATTTGGTTTGATAAATATTGTGTTTAGTAAGCTAAATAGTAGTGAATTAATGAAGATGGTTTAGGTGAATTCTTGATAGTTCGTTAAGAGTTGGGTTAGATGGTTATCCCACTGTCGAGCTAGGATGGGTGCCAATCATGATGTGTTGGGTCATCATAAACAATTCACCTCTAAAGCACATAACACCATATTTTGGTCAAAAACCACCCTAGCTTGAGATTTTATCAACCCACATCCTAGGAAAAAGTCCAACTGGGAACTTATGCTTTAAACAATACCATAACGATTGGATGGATCATTACATTAAATACCAATTAAACAACCATTCGTCCACGAATGGCAATAAGAAAGAAAGGGGGAAAATAAGGAGTTAGCTGAAATTGCAAAAAAATGTGGATATTTGCTATGCATGTCAGCTTCGGTCACCCAAGTAGCCTCCTCACCAGGACTGTTCTTTCATAGACGCAATCTCCTTATTCCTCAATTTACGGACATCTTTATCAATAATAGCAACATCTTCCTCTTCATAAGAGAGGTTTATATCTAATAGGACCAAATCCCAATGAATGATGTAATCACAATCTCCATGATACTTCTTAAGTATCGACACATGAAACATGAGATGAACTCCCACCAAGCTAGGAGTCAAAGCCAATCTATAGCCACCAACCCTACACTCTTAAGAATCTCAAAAGGTCCAATGTATCTTTGACTAAGTTTACCATGCTTAACGAATCTCACTACACCCTTAATTGGTGAAACTTTGAGCAACACTTTCTCACCTTCCATGAAATTCACATCTCTCATTTTTATATTTGCATACACCTTTTGCCTGCTTTGAGCCGCTAGAAGCTTCTCTTGGATGAACTTCACCTTCTTCATGGAGTCTCTAAAAAGGTTAGTAACCTACGGTCTCACCTCAAATGCATCAAACCAACCAATGGAAGATCTACACATCCTCCCATACAATGCCTCAAACGGGGCAATAACTATGCTCAAATTGTAGCTATTATTATTTGCAAACTCTTCAAAAGATAGATATTGGTCCTAATGACCTCCGAAATGCATCATACATGCATGGAGCATGTCCTAAAATACCTGAATCATCCTCTCAAACTACCTATTGGTATGAGGGTAAAAAGGTGTACTATGGTCCAACCTAGTACCCAACTCCTCATACAACTTCTCCCAAAAGTTAGAGGTAAACTGAGTACCCCTATCCAAAATAATAGAAATTGGAAACCTATGCAACTGAACTACTTCCTTGAGATAAACCTTGACTAACTTTACTGCATTGTAAGTCACCTGGACTAGAATTAAATGTGCAAGCTTTGTCAGCCTATCCATAATAACCCAAATAGAGTCAAACTTCTCCAAAGTCTTGGGAAGTCCAACAACAAAATCCATGGCTATTCTCTTACACTTCCATTCAGGAATAGGCATCCGCTATAGAGTACCACCTGGCTTATGATGTTCATACTTCACCTGTTGGCAATTCTGACACTTAGCGACAATATCAACTATGTCTCACTTCATTCGACCCTACCAATAATGTTGCCTCAAGTCATGGTACATCTTGGTCACACCAGGATGTATAGAATACTTTGAACAATGAGCCTCAGCTAAAATCGTAGGAATCAAGTCATCAACTCGTGGCACACAAACTCGCCCCTTGATTCTCAAAACACCCTCATCATCAATCATGGTCTCCTTAGCCTCACCATGCAAAACCTTATCACAAATTCTAATCAACTTAGCATCCTCAAATTGTTTAGCCTGATCTAATCAAGAAATGAAGACCTTGCCTCAATACATGCTAATAGTCCACCCCTTTCAGACACCTCAAGTATCATGAAATCGCTAGCTAGAGTCTGAATATCTTTGGACAATGGACGCCTGATAGCCTTCAAATAGGCCAATCTACCTATGCTTTCAGACTTTCTTGCTCAATGCATTGGCTACTACGTTATCCCTACGCGAATGGTATAGAATGGTTATATGATAGTCTTTACTGATACTTTATCCTTACCCGAATGGTATAGAATGCTTATATGACAGTCTTTAAGTAACTCTATCCACCTATGCTTCCTCAAATCCAAATCCTTTTTTGTGAACACATATTGCAAACTTCAATGGTCTATAAACACTTCACAGTGAACCCCATACAAGTAGTACCCCCATATCTTAAGAGAAAAAAACTATAAAAGCCAAATCTAAGTCATAAGTAGGATAATTCTTCTTATGTACCTTCAATTGCCTCGAAGCATAGACAATAACATTCTTTTCCTGCATCAAGACAAAACCTAAACCAGAACCTGAGGCGTCATAATAAATAATAAAACCTTACCCTCCACTGGCAAGGAAAGAATAAGAGCGGTTGTCAGCAATGTCTTGAGCTTTTGAAAGCTCTCCTCACATTCATTCGACCAATGAAATGGTAACACCTTCTGAGTTGAATAGGTTAGATGAATAGCAATAGAGGCAAACTCCTTTATGAACTTGCAGTAATAACTGGCCAACCCCATAAAGCTACAAACCTCGATCACCAAAGTGAGCCTAGACCAATTCTTAACCATTCCAATCTTTTGCGTGTCTACCATTACCCCTTCTTTCAAAACAACATGTCCCAAAAAGGACACAAAAGCCAACAACAATTCACTCTTAGAAAATTTTGCATAAAGCTCCTTCTCTTTAAGCTAACCCAAAATAATCCTTAAGTGATTTTTGTGTTCCTCCTCACTCTTAGAATAAACTAAGATATCATCAATGAAAACAATTATAAATGAATCTAAATAGGGCTTAAATATCTCATTCATTAATCCCATGAATGCATCGATGAATTAGTTAGCTCGAAAGACATCACTAGAAATTCATAGTGCCCATACCTGATATGGAATGTGGTCTTAGGAATGTCATTCGGACCTGAAATCAATCTTATAAAATATAGATGCACCCTACAATTGATTAAATAAATTATTGATCTGGGAAAGGTAATACTTGTTACGGATCATAACTTTATTCAACTGTCTGTAGTCTATACATATGTGTAGACTATCATCTTTATTCTTCACAAACATGACTGGAGAACCCCACGAGGAGGCACTCGGATGAATAAATCCCTTACCCAAGAAACTTTTGCAACTAAGCCTTCAATTCCCTTAACTGTGTCGGTGCTATCCTATAAGAGGGAATAAAAATAGGATGGGTATTAAGCTCTAGGTCAATACAAAAGTCAATGTCACGGTCCAGAGGCATGCCTGCCAAATCCACAGGAAATGCCTCTTGAAACTCACATACTATAGGCACTGACTCGATAGATGGGACCTCTGCACTAGAGTCTAAAAGATGTGCTAAGAATCCTAAACACCCCCTCTTTATCAAACTCTTGGCATGAAGAAAAGAGATTAACTTCATAGAAACAAGACTATAATCACCCTCGCACTCAAGTATATCCATTCTTGGAACAACCACAATTACTGTCTTAGTATGACAACCTAAAATAGCATAATAAGGAGACAACCAACTCATTCCCAGAATCATATTGAAATCACTATGTACAAGATTACCGAATTCGCTCAGGTTTTTTGCCCAATAAATATAACATGACAAGCACAATAAATTCTATCAACAACCACAAAATCACCAATCAGAGTAGATATATGAACAAGAAAATCAAGTAATTCACACACTATGTCCAACCCCATAGAAAAACCAATTGATACGTATGAGAAAGTAGAACTAGGGTCAAACAAAATAGTAGCCACTCGGTCACATACAAAAATAGTATATGTGATCACATTATCTGATACTTGTACAACGATCATTGCATTTGATGCCTCTGCCATGGGTCTACCTAGAAAAGCATTGAAATAAGCCCTATCACCCACCTATGCACCACCTCTACCGGGCTGAGTGCCACTTTGATCAACATGACCACTACCTCTGTTAGGATAGTTTCCACCTCTACCTGCCTGGTGAACACCACACTTACCCTGTGGATGACCTCTATAATATCATTACCTCCTCTGCTGGCCAAATTCTGAGTTCGTGGAGCCTGGTACTAGCCTGACTGACTAGCCTATTGATACCTGGGATAATTCCTTCGAATATGACCAGCTTCACTGCATATATAGCAAACAATCCAAAGTGGGTTATTGTGCTGAGGTAGAAAAAGTAAGATAACCACCAAAATTGGAGAAGGCTGGCTAGCACCTAATGAACCCCCCAACTGGCTCCTACATTGCTGACTGAATAGGGCGTAAAGAGTACCCCTGTGAACTCAAACCCCTAGAATACGAACTACTAAAGTTTCCTTGTATCTGGGGCTTCTTTGCTTCCACCTTTGCATAACTTTCTTATTTCACACCCTCAATACTCTTCAAAAACTCAATCACCTCCTAAAAGGACCTAGCAGAGGCTACCATCTATGGAGTTAAAATTTGGAGACATGTGCTCCACCCCTTAATGAAATGAAACATCCGTTCTTCCTCAGTTTTTATCAGCTGCAATGAATAATGGGGGAGCGAATGAAACTAACCCTCATAGGCTACAACTGATGAATTACCCTACTCGATACTAGTAAAATCATCTCTCCTCTTATCCCTCAAAGTACGTAGCACATACTTCTCTAAGAACACTAAATAGAATTGATGTCAAGTCAATAGAGGTGACCCAACAATGCTACAGTCCACATAGGCTCTCAACCACATCTTAGCATCACCCTGAAGTTGGAAAGTGATGAATTCCACTCTATACCTCTCAACTATCCCCATCTTATGAAGTTTCTTATAGCAATCAATGATAAACTCATATGCATCCTCAAATTCAAGAGCATGAAAGACCGTAGGCTTCATCTTGACAAACTTATAAAATAAATCATGTTCATCTCCGATTATTGCTGGACCTACTACCTGTCTTGGAAGATACCCATCTATGAAGCCTCATCCATCTGAGGAGCTAAAGCAGCAGCATATTGCAATCCTGGATACTGCAATGCAGGAAATGTAGGTGTAGCCTCATTCCCTTCTAACCCACTCAAGAAGCTCAAAACTTGCTGAAACATAGCCAAAGACATTTGAATCAGTGTTCCACCTTCCTGAACTAGTGCTGCCTCATTCTCTTGAACTGGTATTGGTTCAACCTCTTTAAACTCAAGAATATTCTCTTGTGGAGGAGGAGATGTTAACCTCTCCTGAGCCTATCCTATGACCCAAGCCCTGCCCCTGGTGGGTGCTGCTCTCTGTCCCCTTCCTCTACTTTTCACTTTTCCTCTATCGCAAAATACAGCCTCAACAGCTGGTTTGGGTACCTCTGCTCATGCTCCTGATGCACGTGTTATCACTAACTATGAAAAGTGAAAGAGTCAGATACCAATTTGGATTGACAAATACCAATTGGAATCAAGTAATAACACAAAGGAAAAAAGAAACTGAGTTTTCCTAGTGTTATCTTACCTCCTAAAGAAAAGTAAAGACATCTTTGTACAGTCCACCAAGACTCTACTAGACATGCTCTTGTACAATGATATCGATGAACATAGGGCTCTGCTATTAACTTTTTTACAGTCCAAATGGCTGTGAGTGGCAGCCACAATAACTCTCCAGTGGGAGAACCATCTAACCCTGCCTTAACCCAATCAATTAACTATTTTTAGAAGAAATAATAATAAAACCAACTTATATCAATAAAAGTAGGTAAAAACTAACAAACATATCAAGTGCGGAAGAAAATCAACTATATATTACAATCCCCAAGACCCAAAAGTCACCGTACAAGAACTTTAAGCCAAACCATGTCTATGATATCCAAAAATCTAACAAAATAATGAAGACTTTCATTATCAAAAAAAAGGAAAAGAACAAACCCAAAGATCTATGGAAACCTCAAGATATAATGCTTATCCTTGGATTGAAATCAGTTGTCCCTGCTAGAAGTGAGGTCACTTCTGAGTCTATGGAACACAAGCTGCACTCAATAAAAAAAAGAGTACAGGGTAGTATCAGTAAAAACACTATACACTGGTAGGCAACATATGTAAGCTCAATTTAGAATGAGTATATAAATAAATCAAACAACAAGTGAAATGGAACTTCAACACTTAGCAAGTAGTTCAGTCAACAAATGATCAGTCCAAGTCAAGCCAAACAAGGTCTGTAAAATATCATACGAATCACAAGATATCATTATACAAATTAAGGACTCATAATCTATGTCAACCTATCGTTCTAATTCCCTAACTCTAAGGATATAACACAATGCATTAAAATCACAAGTACACTTTACTATCATAATTACTTTTATCAGCTTTGATATGCATTAGCTTATTTATTCAAGCATTAACAAGATCAAAATCATCAACTTAAGTATATTCAAAGACCAACCAATAAGTAATTCAATTCAAAGCACATAGGCACTAAACCAAGTCTCAACTATAATTAAATCATAACCTACCTCAATCAAAGACCCAAATCTAAGTTAGGTTGCAAGTGTCTTTTCTTTTCTTAAAGCTTCAAATTTTTTACAGTCTAAAACAACAAATGTAGGACAATTAATCTTCAATTCTAAGCCTTGGGGATTCAACCCCACCAGTTTACCCTTTTTCATATCCTAAAATCTTGTCTAAGGGTTTTTCAACCATTATCTTATCCTTAATTCTTATAATCAACATTCATGAGCAATTATTCTATGCTAGGAAGTGTTAATTAACATCCTAGGAATATTTCTAGGTGAATTTATATCTACCAATAGACTCTTTCTTCACCTTTCATGAATTCATGGCTCTGACTTAGGAATTTCACCATTATTCCTCTTTTCTATGATCCTACAGTCGAAAGGGATTACTAGATGATAAAAGGAATGAATTACTCACCTTAAATAACACCATAGCAATGGGATGGGTAGTTATAAGTTATTTTTCCTACATTTATTTTACCATCAGTCAGATTTGTGACACACTAACCATTTCAACGGTGAAATTAAGATAAAGGAAAAAAGAAAAATAGGAGAAAATAGATACCTGAAGAAAACTCCTTGATAGCAAGAAGAAAATGGGACAGTCTTCGATAAGTAGGTGCAGAAAGCTCTCTATACAAAATATACAAGATAATAAAGGAAAAATTACAAAGACACCTGGATTTATATCCAGTTTACACATAATGTTGTATTGTATTAAACGCACACAAAAGTACACATGACCATACAACTAATATAAGATGATAAGTCCAAATATAGTACCCTTAGAGAGTTGAAAGATTAATCATCTAATTCAAATTCTCATTTCACTATTCAGAAAAGAAAATAATTCTTGAGTTGTTGTTGTGTGAAAGTTAATTAGGAAACAATAGAAAATATAGTAAGCTTTGAAAGAGCTTGTTTTAATTTAGATGAGAGAAACATTCAGGGTTCCGGTTGAGTATTTCCATCATTACATTTATTAATTTTCCTTAGTTATTAATTGCATATTTGTAACGACCGGGTCCGTCATTACGGGTAGACCAATCGTGCCAAGTTTTAGAGTTAGAAAACTCCAGGTTTGGGAGTTTGAAATTCTGGGCTAGGCTAGCCTCGGCCAGTTTTGGAGCGATGTAGAGTCTAGGGAAATCCGAGTAAAAATGGATTTATGTGTCTTGGAGTGAGCTAGTTTTCCACGTAGCCAAGACATAAAAGAGTCCAGGGGACTTTTTGGAGTCGCATTTGGGTAAGTAGAACTCCCAAAATTGCATTTGATGTTAAGGGGTTGTTTCGGGATGTCGGGGGAAACAAGTGTGTTGTAAAATGGCCAAAACTGGTAGATTTCCAGACTTTCTATCCATGACGAGCGCTACCAAGAGCGATAGAGGCCACCACTATATTGGTAGAAATTACCGCTATAGCAGCGATCAAAGGGCGATCAACCCACTTAAGACCGCTATAGCGGCAGCCTACCGCTATAGCAGGACTGCTATAGTGGAGCGGAGATTGCAATAGCGGGCCGACGAGTTTTTAATGTAGAAACAACTCCCATAACATTCAGTTTTCACAAGTTTGTTTTGGAGAATGGCTGGGTGATTTCTAGGCAATTTTCATCATTCTCCCGTCAAAAATCTTCCCTAAGGTAAGGCTTTCATTCCCCAAACTTGGTAATACATTTCCTATGCGGTAGAATTGCTAGGAGGGAAATTGGGGAAAGGTTCGAATAACCTAGGGATGGTGGAATTTGGGGAAGGAAGGGAATTCTAAGCATGTGTGTTGTTGGGCATTGATAAAAGTACATTAAAATGATCATAGGTTGTTTAATTTCTTGTTTTTATCCGTAACAATGATAGAACTAGGAGAATTAACGGTGGAAAAGCCCAGAAAAAGGGTGGGATGATCATGGATGGCCTAGGGTTTGGGGATTTGGTATAATCCAGGTAATGTGCAGGCCTTGTGTGTTAATAGTATGTATTATGTGGTGTTTTTAGACCAAGAACGAGAGAGGAATCCGGAACACGGAAAAACTCAGGTCAAATAAAGCTTGGAATATTTCGAGGTAGGTGATGGCTTATGATTTTCTGTAAATGTGTATATTGATTTACTCATGTCTAAGTGATTGTATGCATTACATTTCTTAGGTAATTTGTGTGGAATATCTAGGTTCCTGTTTACAGTCTGTGATTGAACGGTATTTGCTTGTTAGTTTTACAAGTTGTGTATGTTCATATATTGACTGTGGTTGTTGACATTCGATTGGCTCGGGTACCATGTCTAGTATGGGTATAACAAAATTGTTGGCACGGGTGCCACGCCTAGTATGGGTATATCATTCGGTTGACACGGGTACCACACCTAGCACCGGTTTACTTTATTGCATCTTGCATTATTTCATTGACTATTGTATTGCATTGGTTGATATTGGTTCCGTGAGTGGAATAGGTCGTTTTACTAAATATGATACTTTATATTGGTTCCGTGAGTGGACCAGGTCATTTTACTGAATGTGATACTTGATATGAGTTCCGTGAGTGGACCAGGTTATTTTACTGGATGTAACACTTGGTATTGGTTTCGTGAGTGGACCAGGTTGTCTAGTTAAATGTGCTATTGTTGATGGTCCTAGAGTGTCCAGGAACCATTGTATAACTGATGTGTCGGTCTTGGTTTAGGCCGGATTGATCAATTACCTTTGGTGTTGTCTAGAGGTGATTCTAGGGTGGGTCCTGGCTAGACAGAAAGGATAGTTGTGGTTACATGTTTGTGGATTAGAATGGTAAGAGATGGATTCAAGCGGTAACAAGCTAGGTAGAGACCTGTAGTCTAGATGTGCCGGTGATTATTATTGCATGTTTGCCATACTCCTTACTTGATATTGTTGTACTAATTATATATTGTTTACTTGAGAACTGGCTGATGATCCTACTAATACACAGTGGTGGTGTACTGATACTACACTTGTCTTTTTTTGGTGAGCACAGGAAATCTACCAGCGACTGAGATGCAACCTCGCATCTAGCACCAGTGATTTCTGACTTTCAAGGGTGAGATGCTTGATTCGAGCTACCTTGGGTTATTTTTAGAGTTTCAGTCTAATTGTTTCGGACTTAAAACTATTTCAGTTTATCTTTTTGGTTTGCATTCCCGTATTGTAGATTTGGTATTGATGTTTGGTACGATGACTTTCAATTCTTAAGTGGGAATCTCTGCAGGATTATATTAATGATTAGTTTTGGTTACTTGATTGCTAGTTTACATATATGCTTGCTGGTTTTAGACTGTTAGTCTAGGCAAGGGTGGAACTCTATTGGTTTGCTCATCCGGGGGTTGGGTGGTTGCCACTCATGACGGGTTGGGTTGTGACAAAGATGGTATCAGAGCCTAGGTTTGTTAATCTCGTTGTACCTAACAGGTCTATTAGAGTCTTGCGGAATGGTGCGGACACATTCGTACTTTTCTTTGAGAGGCTATGGGGCATTAGGAAAAACCATCTATTTCTTCTTTCCTTCGTGCTATAACTTGATTCCAATTGGTATCTGGTGATACAAATTGGTATCTAACCTCGTTCACTCTTCTGTCCACAAATGGTTACTATAAGGAATAACGGAGTAAGGCTAGCGGTCCCAGCAGCGGGCTAGAAAGTTCACAACAGAGGTAGGGGAAGGGGCAAGAGATGAGCTGGAGCCATACCCGCCAGGGGTGGAGCTCGAGCTGCTGATGCTACACGTGAGGTAACCCTACCCTCACCTCAGGATCATGTGGCTGAGGATGTAGAAAAAGTGGTTGTAGAGGATGGAGGAGCTCAGGAGGAGGTGGCACCGGTTAGAGGTGCAGGCCTTCCTACGATGACACCAGAAGCTTTTAGGCAGGCGTGGGATATTCTGAGTGGGTTGGTTGGCGCTGGAGCCATACCCGCAGCTTATGGAAATCAGGACTTGGATACTCAGACAGCGGTTACTACTACACCAAGGATGGATGCAACTTCGGGCACAAATGATCTCCTCAGGCCAATGCTAGGCCCAGTGATGACAGGTAACGAGCATGAGATGCTGACTAAGTTCCTTAAGCTGAAACCTCTGATGTTTCAGGGTACAAACAAGGAGGATGCCTATGAGTTCATCCTGGATTGCCATGAGAGGTTGCACAAGTTGGGTATTGTACGTCAGCATGGGGTGGAGTTTGTCACTTTTCAGCTACTGGGTGATGCCAAGCAGTGGTGGAGGTCTCATGTTGATTGTCATTCATCTATCCTACCTTCACTGACTTGGGAGCAGTTCCATGCATTATTTTTAGAGAAGTACGTTCCTTGTACTTTGAGGGACTTGAAGAAGGATGAGTTTCTGAACTTGGAGTAGGGTCGCATGTCGGTCTCAGCTTATGAGGCTAAGTTCAATGTGTTGTCTCATTTTGCTACATAAATGTTGGGTTCCGAGGAGGAACGGGTCTGGTTGTTGTCAAGGGTCTGAATAGTGATCTACAGGTACTGTCAGTGCCTATGACTTCTTTAGGGAAGGGTTTTAATGATGTGGTGGACTATGTGAAGAAGGTTGAGGGAGTTAGGCAAGCGGGACAGGCTAAGGCTTTAGCTAAGAAGCCCCGGAATGAGGGAAACTATGGTGGTTCATACTCTAGGGGCCAGCATCAACAAGCTTATTCGGTCCGTCCTATTCAGTCAGCTCTGTCAGCTACTACAGGTGGTCTTCAGGGAGCTCAGTCTTCAGCTCTTAGAGGCCAGGGAACATCCTATACATTAGTTAGCAGACCTACTCTTGACCGTGGTTGCTTCCATTGTGGTGAGATGGGCTACTTTAAGAAGGAGTGTCCATATAGGTAGGCAGGTAATCAGGGTCAGCAGCAGACTAGAGCAGTGGTTCTGATAGGTAGAGGCAGTAATGCTAGGGGTCATCCACAGGGTGGGTGAGGTAATTTTTAGAGAGGCCGAGGAGACCGAGGAACAGCAGCGCAGGCAGGGGTGTAGCGCAGCCGGCCCGAGAAGTTGCCCGGATTGATGATCAGGCACATTGCTATGATTTTCCAGGAAGGACTGAGGTGGAGGCCTTAGATGCGGTGATAACAAGTACTATTCTTGTGTGTGATAAAATGGCTTCGGTATTATTTGACCCATGTTCTACATTTCTTGTGTGTCTGTGAGTTTTTCTTTGGGACTATGTTTGACCTGTGATATCCTTGATTCCCCTATATATGTTTCTACGATAGTGGGAGAGTCGGTGGTTGTGACTCATGTATATCATGACTGGTCTGTTATTTTTATGGGGTTACATACTTGGGTAGACTTGGTAATTTTGGACATGGCTAATTATGATATTATCTTGGGTGTGACCTGGCTATCTCCTCATCATGGTGTGTTGAACTGTAACACCTAGACCTTAGCTCTAGAGATTCTGGGAAAGGATAGACTAGAGTGGGAAGTTGTGTACAGGCCTAAGCCAGTTAAGATAATATCATTTTTCATGGGCTAGGAAACTAGTGGGGAGGGGGGTGTCTAGCCTTCTTGGATCATCTCCGGGATGATAGTGTGGATTCTCCTCCTATTGAGTCAGTCCCGGTGATTTTGAATTTTTAGAGGTGTTTCCAGCGGACTTGCCTGGTATGCCTCTGGACAGAGACATAGATTTTTGTATTGATTTAGAGCCAGACACTCATCCCATTTCTATTCCTCAATATAAAATGGCCCCGACAGAGTTAAGAGAACTTAAGACTCAGCTGCAGGAACTCCTAGTTAAGGGATTTATACGTCCCAGTGCTTCACCTTGGGGTGCTCCGGTCTTGTTTGTAAAGAAGAAGGATGGTAGTATGTGGATGTGCATAAATTATATGCAGTTGAACAAGGTGACTATTCAGAATAAGTACCCTCTACCCCGTATAGATGACTTGTTTGACCAGCTTCAGGGTACATCAATGTTCTCAAAAATCAACTTGAGGTCAGGGTACCATCAGTTAAAGATTAGACCTGAAGACATTCCAAAAACTGCTTTTCGGACCCTGTATGGGCATTATGAGTTTCTGGTAATGTCATTTTCTTGACCAATGCACTGACAACATTCATGAGTTTGATGAATGGGGTGTTTAAGTCCTACTTGGATTATTTCATTATTGTGTTCATCGATAATATATTCATCTACTCTAAGAGTAGGGAGGAGGATGCTAATCATCTTCGTATTGTTCTAGATATCTTGAGGCACCAAAAGCTTTATGCAAAATTTACTAAGTGTGAGTTTTGGTTGACTTCTGTGGCATTCTTGGGGCATGTAGTGTCAGAAAAAGGGGTGATGGTGGATCCCCAAAAAATTGAGGCAGTCAAGAGTTGGGTTCGGCCTAGCTCTGTGACTGAGGTGAGGAGTGTTGTTGGGCTCGCGGGGTACTACCGGAGGTTTTTTTAAGAATTTGGCTTCTATTGCTACTCACCTGACTAGGTTGACACAAAAGGAGGTACCATTTGTGTGGTCCGACAAGTGCAAGGAGAGCTTCCAAAAGCTTAAAACACTTTTGACCACAACCCCTATTTTGTCCTTGCCGGTTGAAGGTAAAGACTTTGTTGTTTACTGTGATGCTTCACATTCTAGTTTGGGTGCTGTGTTGATGCAAGATAGGAACGTGATAGCCTATGCATCCATGCAGTTAAAGGTGCATGAGAGGAATTACCTGACTCACGATTTAGAGTTGGCAGCGGTGGTTTTTGCATTGAAAATCTTGAGACACTATCTTTATGGTGTCAAGTGTGAAGTATTCACTGATCATCGCAGTCTGCAGCACATTTTCACTCAGAAGGATTTGAATCTGAAGTAGAGGAGGTGGATGGAGTTATTGAAGGATTATGAGGTGACCATTCAGTACCACCCGGGTAAGGCTAATGTGGTGGCAGACGCATTGAGCCGGAAAGCTGTTAGCATGGGTAGCTTGGCTTGTTTGGGGGCATCTAAACGACCATTATCTAAGAAGATTCGAGCTTTGGAGGCCAAGTTCATGAACTTGGGTGTTTCAGATCAAGATGGTTTGTTGGCCAGCATTGAGGTCAAGGCCACCTTCATAGAGGAAATTAAGGCAAAACAGTTTCAGGATCCGAAACTGGGTAAGTTGCGAGGTAAGGTAATATTCGGGGAGTCCAGAGATGTCATGTTAGACTCTGGAGGAGTGTTGCATTTCAGGGAGAGGATTTGTGTTCTTCGGGTTGATGATATAATTCAGAAAATCTTGACAGAAGCTCATAGTTCGTGGTACTCAATTCATCCGGGTGTGACCAAAATATACAGGAACTTGAGGTAGCGTTACTGGTGGCCTAGGATGAAAAAGGACATAGTAGATTTTGTTTCCAAATGTCAAAACTGCCAGCAGCTGAAGTATGAACATCAGAGACCTGCAGGACTACTTCAGAGAATGCCAATTCTAGAGTGGAAGTTGGAAAGGATAGCCATGGATTTCATGGTGGGTTTTCCCAAGACATTGGGGAAGTATGGCTCAATTTGAGACATTGTTGAGAGGCTGACCAAGTCCACTCATTTCATTCCGGTCATGGTAGATTACAATTTGCAGCAATTGGCCAAGATCTACGTGAAAGAGATTGTGAGACTGGATAGGGTACCATTGTCCATCATTTCTGACAGGGGTACACAGTTTACTTCTAAGTTCTGGGGCAAGTTACATGAAGAGTTAGGTACACAACTCACCTTTAGCACAACCTTCCATCCTCAGAATGATGGTCAGTCGTATAGCATGATTCAGGTATTGGAGGACATGCTGAGAGCATGTGTAATGGACTTCGGTGGTCATTGGGACCAGTTTCTACCATTGTACGAATTCTCGTACAACAATAGCTACCACTCGAGTATCGATATGGCACTGTTCAAGGCCCTGTATAGGAGAAACTGCAGATCAACAGTTGGGTGGTTTGAGGAAGGTGATGTGAAGCCTCTAGGCGTAGACTTAGTGAAGGAAGTGCATGAAAAGGTAAGAGGCATATAGACCAAGTTGTTGGCTGCTCAAAGCAGGCAGAAGGAGTATGCAGATCGCAAGGTCCGGGACATGGACTTTCAGGTTGGTGAACAAGTATTGCTAAAAGTATCGCTAATAAAAGGGGTTATGCGGTTTGGTAAGAAGGGCAAGCTTAGCCCTCAGTTCATCGATCCATTTGAAGTGCTTGAAATTGTGGGGCCAGTGGCTTACAAGTTAGCACTGCCACCTAGTTTGTTGGGCTTCCATCCGGTATTTCATGTATCCATGCTCAAGCGATACCATGGGGATGGGGACTACATCATCAAGTGAGATGAGGTACTTTTCGATAAGGATCTTTATTATGAGGAGGAACCGGTTTTGATTCATGCTCGGGATGTCTGGAGGTTTAGGACAAAGGTGATTGAGATAGTGAAGGTTCAGTGGAAGCATCGTCCGGTTGAGGAAGCAACTTGGGAAACCGAGAAGGACATGCAGGACAAGTACCCTCAACTATTTGTTGATTCAGGTACTACACTTCCTTCCTTTTATTTTCGTAATTTTGGGTTTGATTGTTCGGGGATGAATGATGGGTAAATTGGTATCTGTTGTAACGACCAGGTCTATAATTATAGGTAGACCAATCATGCCAAGTTTTAGAGTTATAAAACTTCGGGTTTGGGAGTTTGAAATTCTGGGCTAGGCTAGCCTCGGCTGGTTTTGGAGTGAGGTAGAGTCTAGGGAAATCCAGTTAAAAATGGATTTAGTTGTCTTGGAGTGAGCTAGTTTTCTACGTAGCCAATACATAAAGGAATCCGGGGGACTTTTCATAATCGCATTTGGGTAAGTAGAACTCCCGGAATCATGTTTGACGTGAAGGGTTGTTTCGGGATATCGGGGGAAACTAGTGTGTTGTGAAATGGCCAAAACTGGTAGATTTCCAAACTTTTGTTCATGACAAGTGCTGCTAGGCACGATAGCGTCCACCTCTATAGTGGCGGTCAAAGGGTGGTTAACCCACTTAAGACCACTATAGCGGTAGCCTACCGCTATAGCGGGACCACTATAGTGGAGCGGGAACCACCATAGCGGGCCGATGGGTTTTTAATGCAGAAACAGCTCCCAAAACATTCAGTTTTCACAAGTTTGTTTTGAAGGGCTGGGAAATTTTCAGGCGATTTTCTTCATTCTCCCATAATATACATTAAACTGATCATAAGTCAGTTAATTTCCTATTTTTATCCGTAAAAATGATAGAACTAGGATAATTAATGGTGGAAAAGCCCTGGAAAAGGGTGGGATGATCATGGATGGCCTGGGGTTTGGGGATTTGGTATAATCCGAGTAATGTGCAGGCCTTGTATGTTAATGGTATGTATTATGTGTTTTTTTTAGACCAAGAACGAGTGAGGAATCCGTAACACAAAAAAGCTCGGGTCGAATAAAGCTTGGAACATTTCGAGGTAGGTGATGGCTTATGATTTTTTGTAAATGTGTATATTGATGTACTCATATCTAAGTGATTGTATGCATTACATTACTTAGGGAATTTGTGTGGAATGTCTAGGTTTCTATTTACAGTCTGTGATTGAACGGTATTTGCTTGTTGGTTTTACAAGTTATGTGTGTTCATATATTGACTGTGGTTATTGACATTCGGTTGGCTCGGGTACCACACCTAGTACGGGTATAACAAAATGGTTGGCATGGGTACCACGCCTGGTATGAGTTTACTTTATTCCATCTTGCATTGTTTCATTGACTATTTTATTGCATTGGTTGATATTGGTTCCGTGAGTGGATCGGGTCATTTTACTGAATGTGATACTTCATATTGGTTTCGTGAGTTGACCGGGTCATTTTACTGAATGTGATACTTGATATGGGTTCTGTGAGTGGACTGGGTTATTTTACTAGATGTAATATTTGGCATTGGTTCCTTGAGTGGACCAGGTTGTCTAGTTAAATGTGCTATTGTTGATGGTCCTTGAGTGGCCGGGAACCGTTGTATAACTATTGTGTTGGTCTTGGTTTAGGCCGGGTTGATCAATTACCTTTGGTGTTGTCTAGAGGGGATTCCAGGGTGGGTCCAAGATAGACGGAAAGGATAGTTGTGGTTACATGTTTGTGGATTAGAACGGTAACAAGCTAGGTAGAGACCTATAGTCTAGATGTGCCTGTGATTATTGTTGCATGTTTTCCATACTCCTTACTTGATATTGTTGTACTAATTATATATTGTTTACTTGAGAATTGGCTGATGATCCTACCAGTACACAGTGGTGGTGTACTGATACTGCACTTGTCTTTTGTTTGGTGAGTACAGGAAATCTACGAGCGACTGAGATTTGACCTCGCATCTAACACCGACGATTTTTGACTTTCAAGGGTGAGCTGCTTGATTCGAGCTACCTTGGGTTATCTTTAGAGTTTTTGTCCAATAGTTTCGGACTTAAAACTATTTCAGTTTATCTTTTGGGGTTGCATCCCCGTATTCTAGATTTGGTATTGATGTTTGGTACGATGACTTTCAGTTCCTAGGTGGGAATTTCCGCATGATTATATTAATGATTAGTTTTGGTTACTTGATTGCTAGCTTACATTTATGCTTGCTGGTTTTAGGCTGTTAGTCTAGGAAAGGGTTGAACTCTATTAGTTCGCTCATCCGGGGGTTGGGTGGGTGCCACTCATGATGGGTTGGGTCGTGACAATATTAATATCACTTATTGAGCATCTTTTTGATAACTCTACGACTACTTGACTATCTCTAACACCTATAATTCTATGATCGTCAATCAATAGTGAAGTGCATTAAGATTTAACCTGCAACAACTAAGCAAGGGTAAAGGGTATATTGCTATCCTAATTAGCAAATTGATTCTCTTTCCATATAAGGTTCACGAACAAGTTCATCTTCTTATTATTATGCTCACAATTCTCTCTTTTAAGTTTAATTAAAGATCCGAATATAGTATTTGTATGGTAATCAAGTAAATAAATAATTAAAATTAAGAAGAAACAAAATAATTCAAAATTAGAAAACTCAATATATAATAATAATATTCAGACTTCAACTATCATGTCTATGTCTAAACCCTTGAACAAGATAGTTTAGCTACTCGTGATTCTCATAGATGTCCAAGAAATCATAAAGATTACAAGAAATCTTAAATAGGATTAAAGAAAAGAAATAAATCTAAAGAAGAGTGCATCTTGCCCTAGTTCCATGATCAAAATAGTGTCTAACCCTATTTTTCCTGTAAAACATCTATTTTATAGGGTTTAAGATGCACAAGGGTTAAACTAACTATTGTACCAACCTTGCTACGCAAAGATCTGGCGCAACAAGACAACTGAGAATTAGAGAATAAATTTTTGTAGCGCCACTTTTGATTTATTTCTTGTGTAGCAAGCATCTACTGCTTCACAACACCCCTGCAATGCAAAGAGTGGTGCAACTACTACTTCCTCTGTCACTTTGTATGTCTTCTTGTGCTCTTCATCCAAATCTTGATGAAATGCCTCAAAATTCATTCTTTTCTAGAAAAAATCCATATAAACATCAAATTCATGACATTAAGACCAGTATGATAAATTCGATATGCAAAAGTGACAAAAGAATCAAGTCAGATACACTACTTCTTATTCGTCCCATAGGTGACTGTCAGTCAGTCACCCATGTTTTACTACAGCCTCTCAGGCTAGATACTAATTGGAACCTTCCCGGTTCTAATTTCTCTTGCTTATCTCATCTCAACCGGAGTCCAAACATATCCATTACTTTATTGAGATACCAATTAGAATCGAGAGATATCAATTGGATTCAACCCATAAAAGCAAGTAAACGAACCGCACAAAAGGAATGAAAAAAAATGAGGTGTTTCCTAGAATGCTTTATAGCTTCCCAAAGATTAGATGTGGACGTCAACACACCAATCCATAGGACTCTATTCGATATTTTGCTCTTGTACTGGGAGACTGTTAACCTAGGCTCTGATACCATCTGTAATGACCCAACTACCGAGACGTGCGGGGACCTATTCTAATCCATCTAGATAGGAGAACCCTTACCACCCGTTACAATAAGTCATGCAAAGAAAAAAGTAAAATCATAAATAACTCCTTTAATACATGAAAACATTTACAATTTAATGCAGAAAAACAACTTTTAAAATACAAATACCCTTCATAGGATCTAGTCTAAGCCGGTACAAGAGTTGTTGTAAGGGTGAAACAAAAATGTAAAACGACACAACTTCCACCATGGAAGCAAGAGTAGAAGCTGCTGAAGAATTACCGTCATCATGTACCTATGAAATATCACCGATCCTGCAAGCAGACTATACCCAAAGGGTAAAGTAAGAGTAGAATCAGTACAAGAACACGTACTGGTAGGCATCATCGATTGACCTAAATCCATTCCATACCATCATATAAGAAATCAAAAGAAACGAGCAATTAATTACAACACTCGACCCTTCAATATCCACCTTACCAAAACCTAATATCAACACAAACCTGCCTACTCCTTCTGCTGCCAACTCCACCACTATGAGACTCTGCGCCATGACTTCAAGGACTTTCCAAGTGACACTAACCCTTAGACTTACTAAGTCACCTTAACACTTAGACTTCCCAAGTCACCTTACCCTTAGACTTCCTAAGTCACATTAACCTATAAACTTCTCAAATCACCTTAACCTTACACTTCCCATGTCACCTTAAGACTTAGATCAACCCTTAAGTCCAAACCTGAACTACCCCTCCGTGACTCAAGTCAACCCTTATGACTAAATACCGAGAAATAAACCAACTAACCGCCCAACCAGACCGATTATATTTATAGTGCTACTTATAAGTGTCCGTACCTCTCAAGGGTCCCTGCGGCAATCCTCGCTCATAATACTAATATCCATCAATACACTCTATACTCCCCTTCTACCTTTTAACTCCAATCATATGGAACGGGTTCAACACTTATTTAATAATGACGGTTAACCAACAATATGACGAGACTATAAGTCTCCTCTTTAGCTTATCAACCATATGTAACTAATTAAAAACCACTGACAAGCCAGTGATAGTAAACATATATCCTTTCCCCACAAATATCCTAGGACACCATTATGTTTTCAACATGCATTTTTGGTCTACACTAAGACCAATCTAACATTTAAATATAATCACCCGGCCCCTCATGGACCATATGCAAAAATCACAAATCAAGAATATAACCCTGCCCACTCATGGAACTATCAAAAGAATATAAACAATAAAAATAAAGAAAACCCATACCAGGCATGGTACCCAAGCCAACCATTATAAATCTCGTACCATGCATGGTACCCGAGCTAATCGATGAGTATCCCATACCAGGCATGGTACCCGAGACAACAAATAAATATCCTGTACCAGGCGTGGTACCTAAGAAAACTGAAAGTTACACAAATCAAATCAATCAACAAACAATGAAAAAAAAACATACTTGTAAACCAATAAGCAACAACACAAGTTCATTTCACAAGACTGATAACCGGATAAGTAGAAATTCATAATCACCTTCCCTAAGAATGTAAACTCATACAATACTAAACAATAGTACATGAACACATATTGCATATTGGGAAATAATAACCATCACCTACCCCAACCCCGGGTATGTAGACTCAACCCTTAATCATGTTCGAAGACTAAATCCCCATTCACCCTCGGTTAGGACACATAACACGTAGTTACATTAGTTTCAAACTTTTCCTAATGCAGATAGAACATGGGGAAGACATCCCCTAACCTTGGTACTTCAACCATTCTTATTATTCTACTTCCTTTATGTCAGTCATTTTTGAAAACTCCCCTTTTACTAGCTGTTTAACTACCCAAAGCATTTTTGGTTCCTCAACTTTCCTAACACTCTAGTCCCTATATTCTAGCATCACATATCAATTATGAGCAACCTGAGTTATGGAAACACATCATCCCAACCTTATCATTTTTCAATTCCAACCAATCCTAACACAACAATCCTTCGGACTCCGTGGCTGAAGGCCTAGGCATGGTTTCTCCTTTCCGTCTATACAATAATATGAAATGAAAATAGATTAATATCTACTCAAGGTGAAGAACCTAGCCTACTTGGAATCCAAGAAGCTGCATAATGTATTTTTTGGCTCTGTGAAGGCATTCCTTGATGGATAACAATCCTGGAATCCATGGTTTCACATCCTTTTTGCCGGAATCTCTCCTCCTCATGGCTCCCAATCCTTGGAGAAGCCTAGAAGGGTTTTGGAGAAATCCTCATATGGTTTCCAACTGAGGAGGAGGATTCCTTTATTAAAATAGCATAGCTAAGCTACTGCCTCCCGTCATTCTGCTATAGCGGAGTAATATTCGGTATAGCAGAGTGACATCAACCCGAACCAATTTCAATCAAATATCTAAAAAAATTCATCACATCACCATATTTTAAATCAAAATGTACTCTAATCATTCCCCAAAATCGTGACATTGTGATTTCTACAATGACAACCGATTTGATTGTTAGAGAACTCAGGACCTTCCCTGTTTATTCCATTCCTTTCATTTATACCAATCCCAGGATCCACTATGACCTAGTAACCCTTCCAATTTTCCACACTAGTTCCGTGAACACACCCAAAAATCAGGTTATCCAAGGATTAACTATCATACTTTAATCAATCAATCAAATACAGGGTGACATTACTCATGATAGTAAATTTCCACCCAGTCTACAAGGTAACTATGTCTATCCATCTAGACTCTGTACCCGAATGCCTACGTATGAAATATCCCGTCAATCAAAAATAGGTCTAAACTACTCAGTTAAACCTAGCCTACTTGGATGCCAAACAACTGCTTCAGAAGTCTGAACAAGAACTTTTGGCTCCATGGAGGCGAATCCTGATGGAAAGTTGTCGTGGAATCCATGGGTTTTACCCCATTATAGCCAAAATCCCTCCTCTCCAGTTCTTCCAAGCTATAGGGCAGCCTAGGAGATTTTTTGGAGAAACTCTTGTATTATTACGACTGAAGAGGAGAAGTCTAAATATAAAATCTGTATTTTTGGTTTGTCACCCATTCTCTCCCCTTTTCACCCGAAAAACACCACACTCCCCAAATATTACTTCCTTTACTTCATGTCCCAAATATTGCTTGTTTGTAGGTTGGAATTTGATGAATAGAATAGGTAGTGGGTTATTTTATTAAATTTTGGCTTTGATTTGGTTGAATTCTTGAAGCATGAATACTTCCCTTACATTTACAATATTCCCACAATGTTCTGGGCATAAGAATTACGGGGTTCATGGCCAAACACAGGTTCAAAATAGTAGGAAATGTGAAGGGTTATTCTTATCTTAGAAATGTCAATTTGGGCAATTTTTAGGAGTTATAATGCCCAAATCATTGCATGAAATAGTAGCAGAGTACTTTGGGAACACTGATCTGAACTTAGACTGTTAAAAAACAAAATTTTGGGTAAAAGCCGCACCATTATTGCACTTCTTGAAATTCTAGAATTATGAAGGCCACTATAGCGGCCTTGCTCTGCTATAGTGACGCCACTATAGCGGATAAATTTATGCTTTAACACCATCGCTATAACAGGAGGTTGTCTGCTATAGTAGTAGGCTACATGCAGTAGCCTCCTAGTCAGGCCAAGAATTGAACTTTTCTCTGCATTTTGTTGCATTAGCACATTTCGAGTCCTAACTCACCTATGTTTTAATCTGGCAGACTTAACCATCCAATGACTTCAAATCAAGAATATGTTCTAGCTTACGAGAGGTTCCCCAATAATGCTAGTCGAGAAATATTCCTTGACTACTGGAGGATCGGTTTCTGCTATGAGAGGGGTTTCAACATGAATGGGTGGAAGAAAGAGCAGATGAATTCTACAGGTGGCTCCATTATTTTGGCTGGGGTCCATTGGTGGAGGCTTCCCCTTTTAGGGTCTCAGGCTGGGTGAGAGATTTATATGCCATACTCCCCACCGTGCTTTGGGATGCCCCTTACCCCACTATCCGTATTCCAGGAAGGGATGTCCTCGTGAATGTCCAGACTATTAATGAGGTACTTGGAGTGACAAATGTTTCTAATGTTGCATACGATGCCAAGCTCTGGGAGATGGATATAAAATGATTGAGGGACACACTGATAGAGGAGGAGTTCAGGGACCATGTCTACTAGCCCAATACTGAGGGCATCACGAGAACTTATTTCACAGTTAATGCTAGGAGGTGGCTGAACTTGGTGTCTCATAGGATTCGTCCTTTGAGAAATCTTACCAATGTGAGCTATCCCCGAGCTTTAGTAGTGGCTTGTGCCACACAGAGTATTCAGTTAAATGTGGGGGGGAAAATTTTGTCAGAGTGGAGGGACTTCTACCAGAGCACCAAGAAGGGCCCCTTCCTTCTCGGTCTAGTGTCTGCACTGTGCAGGTGAGTTAGGGTGCCCAAGGAGGATGCCCATAAGGAGTTAGAGATGGATGCCCCCTTGCACCTCCTCTAGGTAAAGGTGATCACTTCCAAGGGAAATAAGAGGAATGTGGGTGAGGCCAAGAGCATCCGAGATGCGGAAGGAGTTGATGATAATGATGATCCTACCCCTCCTTCCTAGTCCTAGGCCTCGATCACTAGAAATCGCCTGGAGGAAAACTTGGCCGCGGTCAGAAGATTTATGGAGAACCTCTGCCTAAGACGGAGCCCCAACCCCCTGCCCAGAACTATACAACTCTCTTTAGGGAGCTTAATAAGGAGAAGAAGAAGAGGTGCTCCCAGGACCGCATGCTTACACGGATGTGGAAGACCATAAAGTTTATATTTAGCTGCAATGTCCCTGATCAGGAGCTCCCCCAGCTAGATTCATAGGACTTGTGAGAGTTCCCTTTCCTGAGTGACACAGAGGTAGAGAGCCCCAACCCCACAACCCCTGATGGTAATGAGGGATCCGACTAGGACCTCCCCCCTCCCCCTCTTTATTATATGTACTATTAATGTTTTCAGTTTTCCCCTATTTGGGGCATGTAATAGACACTGTTATGCCCTTTACTTTTCCCCTTTTATTTTACGCACATAGATACTAGCTTAACAATATTAATCTTATATGCATGCTAAATTTGTTTTTAAGCAATTTCAATTATTTATGCAATAGCTCCTAGCTGAAACTGACGATTTAAAACACCCCATAAACTAAAGGAAAAATATAGGAAAATAAGGAAGGGATTCTATCTTTTCCATCCCACTATAGTGGCTTGCATGCCTCTACGGCAATGCCGCGATAGCAAAAAAATTCCCGCTATAACGGGATTGCCATAGTGGGTTAGTCCTGCTATCGCGGCCTCAACAGTAGTAGCCCAGAAATTTTTAATTTTTGCAAAGTCTTCTTATTTCCCATTCCTTATTATCAATATTAACACTCAAAATTGCATTATGGCCTTAATACAACCTCAAGTGTTCAGACTTCTAAAGCAGCTGCTTCACATCCAAGTAGGCTAGGTTTAACTAAGTAGTTTAGATCTGTTTTTTGTTGCATAACATATTGTATATTGGCGGGAGATTTCATGCTTAGGCCTTCGTACAAGAAGTCTGGATGGATAGACATAGTTACCTTGCTGACTGGGTGGAAATTTATTGTTATGAGTAATGTGACCCTGTATTTGATTGATTGATTAAAGTATGATTGTTAATCCTTGGATAACCAGATTTTTGGGTGTGCTCACAGAACTAGTGTTAAAAATTCGAAGGTTTGCTAGGTCATATTGGATCCTTGGGATTTGTATAAATGAAGGGAATGGAATGACCAGGGAAGGTCCTGAGTTCTTGGTATTAGGGAATGATTTTCAGTGGATGCTTATGTGTTCCTAAATTAGTCTAGTAAAAGATAATAAATAGGACCTGTTTTATTGACAAAGCTTGAGATTGTTCTTCATGTATTCGTATGGTTTGAATAACTACGAATGTGTGGTGTGTAATTACTTGAATTATTATGAAATTCATGGCTAGGAAGAGGTCATAACTTGGTTATGTGTGATTTATTAAAGGATAAATTGCTATGTGGTTTAACTGAAACTTTTTTGTACTAAATTTTAGACATGGACTTACCATAGGTAAAGATGGTAAGGGGATAAAATGATTTATGACTGTGGGGAAACTTCAATTTTAGGACAGTCAAGATTGGTTGGGAACCATGGGAGGAAGGGATATTATTATATGATAGCGGTAATGTGATGTTATAAATAGTTTTCTGATGTGATCATGATTGGTTTTTATGATAATGTGGTGCTAACTTCTTGTTGAGTTGCTGGGGTTGGCCAGATTATGTATCCAATGTATGAACACTCTTAACAGGCATAGTGTAGGATCTTATTGACTCATATAAGAGAATAATGTGACAAGGGTTCGTGCCTTAGCGGCAAAAGAGGGTTTTAGCCATACATACCTTCTCTTCTGACCAATGTGACTACAATGATTCAGCCTTTCCTTTAAAGCGTTAACCTACAATATAAGTACATAATGAAGCTAATATTAGTGGTTAATTATAATGTAGGGCTTGCAAAATAGTATCTAAATACTTGACAAATAGTAAGACATCCAGCCCCTAAATACTTGGTGTATCACCACATCCTCCTTCTATACTTCAAAAGGTAGACTAATTAGTGTGATTATTTGGATAGGCCAGGGGTTAGTCTTTGGACTGGTTATCGATGTCGAATAATAAATTGGGTTGATTTATGGTTGGTGATGGTTAACTTGTGACCCAAATTACGCTATGTGTGCATTTTAACTATTTAATTAGTATTGCTTGTACAATACGTGTTTAGGGAATAAGGGAATGAATGCTAAATGATATCTGGTTGTCAATTTCATGCAATGAACTTGTCTTAAATGCTTGTTGGCTTTACAAGTGTGGGTTGTATTTATTGTGGTTGTGATTATTGTGATATTTGTGATTCTTTGGTTGGCTTGGGTACCACGCTTGGTACCGTTTATTGGTTATTCTTCTGTGTGATAGTTCTATGAGTGAACCGAGCTTATTCATTATTATGTATTTATTACATGTTGGTCCATGAGTGGCTGGGTTGGTTCTTGTGTAGATCAAGATTACATATTAAATACCGTAGATGGGGTGGTTCTTGTGTAGATCAAGATTACATATTAAATACCGTAGATGATGTCTTAGCGATCCTTGGGTGGTCTTGGTTACTTGAAAGGTATGTCGAAATCGTATATGGGTTGTTGTTTCAGTTTTGGACATGTCTTGTATGATGGTTGAGTCAGGGTGGTAACTGAGAGTTTTACAGGTTGGTCCATTAAATTGGCTAAGGGTTAAAGGTCAAGGTTGTGACTTAGGATCTTAAGTGTGAGAGACGGACTTGCTAATAAGGATATCTAGCAATTTGATGTCAGAACTGTGATGGGTAAGATATTTCTAGTGTTTGGCAAGATGGGTAGGCTCGGAGAGTCTTAGTGTTACTGTAGGTCAGGTTATGACCGGGACTAAGGGATGAATTATTCTCTAATGTTTGATTTCACATTGGAATAGGGTAATTAGGCTTGGAGAGAGTGAAGAGAATTCACAGGCAGTAGGTTTAGGCAGTGAGGGTGGTTGTGAAGGTATTCATGACAGTTTAACTTTCAAGTTGTATGCTTTTGATTGGATATATACATGATGTTATATGGCAGATTTGGGCCGACTGATGATTCCTACCAGTACATGTTGTTTGTACTGATACTACTCTTGCTAAACCTTTTGGGCATAGTCTGATTTACATGATCAATAATGTTTCCTAGGTGAAGACAATGATGATCTTCAACAACTTCTACTCATCTCTTTCATATGGTGAGAGTTGTGTCCTATTTTTCTTTTTTTGTATTTCTTTTAGAAGCTCTTGTACCTGTTTAGACTAGTTCCTAGGGAGGGTTCAGTTGTATTTTGGAAAGATTTTTGTTTGTAAACAAAGGTTTAAAATTGGGTTTTATTTTATTAAGGCAAATTTTTATGTTTCCTATTACTTCTGCATTAACAATTTTAATCGGGTGGTAAGGGTTCTTCTATCTAGGTAATTTAGAGCAGGTGCCCGCACAACCCGATAGTTGGGTTATGAAAATTTGGTATTAGAGCCTAGGTTACCGGTCTTCCAGTACAAGAGCAAATGTTGAATAGAGTCTTGCAGATTGGTGTGTTGACGTCCACATCTAATCTTTAGGCAACTATGAAACATTTTAGGAAATTATTCCACTTCTTTCATTTCTTTCGTGAGGCCTGTTGCTAGCTTATATGGGTTGAGTTCAGTTGGTGTCTCTAGATTCCAATTGGTATCTCAATGAGGTAAATTAAATGTCGTTGTCTTTGGCTGAAATGATACAAGCAAGAAAGTTGGAACCGGGAAGGTTCCAATTGGTATCTTGTCTTAGACGCTGTGTAAATGCATAAATCCTTCCTCTCCGATGCTTCCACTACTAAGGTCTTGTCATGTCTTGCCCACACATGCTCATGCCTTGCCCACACATGCCCATGTCGGGAATCTTGCCTCATGCAAATCTAATATTAGATAAACTTATAGGATCATGGCTAGGTCTATCTTACAAATTCTTAGCCATGCCCAAACTGTCCGTACCATCGAATCTAGAGGCTAAGAGTATCTGAATAAGATTTTGAACCCTGACTTTGCCTAGAGAACCATCTGGGGTAACATGTAGAACCCTTATATGAGAAATACCCTCGAGAAAGCTCAGAAAGCAAACCATGATATCCTGCAATATTGTTGTAGCTAAAAGAATATATGGTGCTTGAGCTGACCCCATCTCCTTTGTTTGGTATGTTGTATCCTTAATATCTATCTCTTACTTAGGAGACAATGCTCTAGGATGACCCCGAGCATGTGCAACAGCTCGTGCTCTACCTTTGCCTCGGCCTTGATATTCTATTGGTGAGTTATATCTCTTCCCCACCGTGTCTTGACCCCATACAGGGGCCCTAGAAGTGGGTGCGGGTACCTCGTCTCTGACTGCAGTTTATTAAGTCCTCACCATCTGTGAGAGAATAAGACATGGAATAAAGAAACTCAAGAAACAACTAAATATGCACGATAAGACATAAAAGAAGAGAATTTTTCTAAAATTTCCTATAGTCTCAGGAAGATAAATACAAAATGTCTAATAAAGCAGAAGAAGTAAAAATAGTAGAATAATAAGTCTCAACCAAACTCTTTATAAAAGTAGAAATTTAAGTATGGAAAACAAAAAATTGCTCAAAACCTAATGTCATTAGTTCAAGAGCATCTAAAACTGAATACAACCATTCAACACTACAACTCTAAATGAATAATTAAAAAGACAAGTAATAATATAGATGAAGCTACACTTTGCTTTGGATGCATGTAGCTCACCAAAGAATCAAAATGGACACGACCTCGGATATACTAAATTCGTGAGGTACACATTAAAAAATGTAACAAAAGTCGTATAAATATGATCGAGAAAGAGTTAGATATTACTATATCGTATGAAATATGATATGGACTCTAAAAAGTCAACCCAACCGTCCAATAATTTAAATATATGTATAGAAGCTAGCCAAAATTGTTCGATAAGTAAATGTGAAATGCAAGCAAGAGAGATAATCGATAAAGTGCAAAGCAAAATAAAATAATGATATGTAATACAATGGTCAATGATCCTACCAATATACACCTGCTTCCACCAGTGGAATGTTAGGAGCTAGGACCACTTGGGACTCTTAAGGTCCATATACCCACTCCAAACTATTTTTCTCAAAAATATGAATCAATATTTTTTCTCAGTACCATCAATAATCAATCACCCATAGCAATTTCTATCAAGCACGCATCTATCACTTTGTTACATCTATATTATCAAAATTTGTTATTCATGAGAATGAATGTGTATGCATGATCATAGTAATAAAAAAATTTCAAATGCAATAGAAAATGAGTATTTGTTTCACAATAATATTTGTAGGCCACAAGCCTTCTCAATTAGCAGATTTGTTTTCAATGTAGTGCTCTTAGGCCACATTTTCCCCTCATAAGCAGATTACTTTCAACACAATGTCCTTTAGGCTTATAACTCGTCCATAACACATTAAAAAATGTGATAAACAAAACATATAAAAAAAATAATTAACTGGGTGGGCCATAACCCCTTTATTTCAAAAAAATAACTTACGTACAAAGAGCAAAGCCTAAAAAAGTGGTCCATCTCATAGCTGAGACCCGAATAGAAAAGGAAAAACAAAAACAAAAGCTAAGTCTAAAAGTCAAAATGAAAAAAGGAAAGGGGAAAGTGGAAAGTAGCTTCTAGCTTCGTCTTCTTCTTTGTTGTCGTCTCGATCGAGAGTCGATGTGTTCTTGACGAAGCTCCATGGGCATGGGATGTTGTATCTCATCTTTTTTTTCACTCACATGATCAAGTTAAGCTTGAGTAGGTTGGGTGGATTGCTTCAAGGGTATTCAAATCTCTCACGAATGGCAAGTCAATCCAAGTACCTTGAAGACTTCTTCAACTCATCAGCTACGGATTTGGTATGTGAAGAGTTAGTTGACCATCATAGCATCCCATCCATCATTAATTCTCTAATATTTTGTATCTCTGCACTTTTGAACAAGCGGCATATTGGTTCACTGTGTGTGCAGAAGGATGAAGTGAGTTGGATAGTAATCTGACCATATCCCTTTTTCCTTTGCAGATTGAGCCAAAGGCTGATACCACTCCATAAAGATCTAGGAACAAGGTAAGTCAACTATTTATCAAGCTTCTCCCTTACTGTTGATTCACCAATCACTGCCTATTATGCTTCTAGATTGCCTTTTGTTCTTGCTTTATGAACTTGTTATGACCTTAAACTCTTTGTTTTGGAATTTTCTGATTCTGAGATTTGGTACTTGTAGTTTATCCATGTTTAGGATTGCTTTGGCTTCTCTTGGTAGTTCCTAATAGGTTGTGTATGTTAAGAACTGGGTACCTGCAAAATATTAAATATGGTTAATGAAAAAATCTGCGAGCGTGTTACCTTCTCTAAGTGTGTGTTCCACCTTAACCAAACCATTTTCCATTAACCCCATCACTTTCCTTATTTCCATTGATATACTCCAAGGTACCTCCCATATACCATCTAGGAATTTCTTCAAGATAAGGGAATTTGTTTCAATCACTAAAGGTAGAAATTGGTTGTTCAAGATATATTCCATACCAAACCTCAATGTCATGGCTTCAGCTATAATACTAGGACCATCTTCAAGTCTTCTTGCTTCTACAAACACAAGATTACCTACCCAATTTCTAACACAAAATGCAAAAGAGTTGCTCCCTGTTCCTCTTTTTGTGGATCTATCTGTATTGCACTTGTTAAAACCTTCTTCATGCTTTGTCCACTTCACACTTTGGCATCTGATTCTAGGTACATACTGGTCAAAGAACTGAACAATCTCAAGCCATGTGTTTGGAATATGGATCAGCCAAGGGTATCTGATTTTAGCAAACATGCTAATGTTATTAGTAATCTCCATTTCCATCCTCCAATAAGATTTCTTACCTCAATGTAAAATGATATTCTTTGCTTTTCATATCTACCATAGAATGAATATTGGCATGTCTTGGTACAGTGGTTTCAGCTTTGTAGTGTAATTTGCATTCCACCATCTGTATATTGAGTACTTTAGTTGTAGAAAAGCGTCACTTACCCCTGCAACATCAACAAAAGATCTCCATGACCTAGCAACCTTGTCACAGTTGAGAAACAAGTGCTCCCATGTTTTTGGTTCCTCTTCATCATAGCAACAACATGTCAACACTTCAGAATTACCCATTCTCCTAATGACCTCCCCAATAGGAAGTCTCATTTTGCATAATCTCCAGAAAAAGAAACTGGTTTTAAAGGGCATGCCTTTAATCCATATTTTCCTGAAAACTTCTTTTTCTTCAGCCCATTGTCTAATCAACTCCCAAGCACTTCCCAAAGTTAATTTACTAGTACTATTTTGCATTCACCAAGCATAGTCCCACTCATTAGTTCCCTCCATCATGGATATTTCTCTGTAAATATGTACACATACCTCTTCAGGAAATAGTTGTTCCATTAGGTCCTCCTTCCATCTTCCTTCTTGTCTCAATTGAGTTACTTCATCCAGATCATAGTTACCATTATAAGAGATAGGTAGAAAATAGTAGAGTGCACCTATCTTGGTCCAATTGTCAAAACAAATGTTAGAGTTCCCACATCTAGGTTCCCTCCAAATTTCCTGATCAATGCAGTCTCTTGCCTCTAACATGTAATTCCAAGTCTGTGATCCTCCTCTCCATTCTACCAATTGTGTTCCTTGCGGTTTGCAGTATTTATTCCACAAGAAATTTATCCACATGGACTTTCCAGTTCTAAAGATCCACCATAGTTTTGCGAATAGTGCTTTGGAAACATCAAAGAGGGATCTAAACCCCACTCCACTTTCCTCCTTGGGAAGGCACATATCCGTCCATGCTACCCAATGCCTGTTTCTGCCTACTTCCTTGAAATTTTATAGAAATTTAGCAAAGATGTTGCAAAGGTCATGAATGACACATTTTGGAGGGGATATGACAAAGAGTAAGTAGATAGAAATACTCTGTAGCACACTTTTTATCAGGACATACTTACCTCCAAAAGATAGTAGTTTACCTTTCGAAGACTGTAGCATATTTTGAACTCTGTTTATCAGCTCTGAGAAATGGATTTTCCTTTTCTTAGCATGGCCAATTGGACATCCCAGGTAGGTGAAAGGGAACTTACCCTTTGTGAATCCAGTAACATCTTCTATTTCTTGCACACTAATCCCAACAGTCTTATTATGCACATAAAAGAAACTCTTTTCTTTGTTAATCTTCTACCCTGACTGCAATTCATATTTTCTAAGAGTTTGCATGACCAGTTGCAAACTTTTCCTGTCAGAGGAGGTGAAAATGATGGTATTATATGCATAAGCCAGATGATTAATTTGTTCACTCCACTTAGGCATTCCAAAACCTGTAAATTCCTTATTCTTGAACAACCTATTTAAATTCTTAGACAAAACCTCTGCAACTAGGATAAAGAGTGCAGGTGATAAAGAATCACCCTGCTTCACTCCTCTAGATGAGTGAAAGAATCCACGAGCCTGCCCATTGAATTCTTCAAATAAATCTTCTTTTACTCTCATAATTTCTTCCCTGATCACTAGTTGTTGAAAAATATCTCCCAACTTCTCTTTACTTTAAGTAGCGAGGGCTATTTTGGTCATCTTCATCTTCAGTTTCAGATTTATGAAGACATCCTCATGATTAAAAACATTCCAAGCACTGTGTACTACCTTCTTAAAGCCTTCAATGTCTACCCAAAGCTTTCAAAATCTGAAGGGTCTTCTAGTATGTTCTTCTAGTCCACCATAAGTTAACAATAGTGGTGCATGGTCTAAACCAGTCTTTGCCAGATGGTCTAGCTCAACTGATCTAAACAACCCAGAGAGATCTTGATTAATAAACATTTTGTCCAGTCTCTTGAATATACAAGCATCATCAGCCCTTCCATTCCACCAAGTGGAGGGACTACCATTGAAATTAATGTCTAGTAGCTCGCAAGAGTTAGCATAGAAGGAAAAGTCTTCATATTCTTGTGGATATACTGGCAGTCCACCAATTTTCTCCTCAGCATCAAGTATAACATTAAAATCTCCTTTTATAAGCCAAGGTAATCTCATATGATGATGCAAAGCATAAATATCACTCCACAATTCCAATATCTATGTAGCTTCACATTTTAGATACACAGCTGTGATCACCATCTCTTGACCAGAAGAAAGGAATTTTAGTTGAACAGTCAATTGTTGTTCAAAATCAGCAAGGACCTCTACCAAAGTCCTACTAGTTCAAGGAGAATTAAAAAGGAAAATAAAAAAAATAGCGGAAACAAAGAGAATTACACAATGCAAAAGAGAAGAAGGATAGAAGGGGACTTACCAGACCAAGAGGAATGAATAATTGAGCTAAGACCAAAGCTTGGGAGCTTATCAATGGAAGAATTTCGTAATAGAGGTGAAGAAAACAAAGTTGGCAGCTTAAATAGCTGCCAGGGGTCTTTCATCGCGATTGCAAGGAACGAGCTGGCCAAACCATCATGATCGCGATTGCATAGAACAAGCTGGATAGGGTCCCAGCCAGCTTCATCGCGACTGTGAAGAGCCACCAACGCAATCGCGATGGTCAAAAAGCTAGACCATCGCGAATGCGATGGCCACCTCGCGATCGCGATGACCAAACTGATCTGCAAGACATAGCAGCAACCTGTAAAACTCTAAGGCTAAAAAGTCACCTGATGGACCCTCGGGATTCATTAGGAACCCCATGAACACAAACCAACCATGATACCCTACCTAAAGTAGCATTTCAGACTCAATGGAATCAATGAAACTCCTAACAGAGATTTTTTAATGAAACATGGGCCCCATGCCCAAAATAACTTTTATCAAAATGGAACTCAAAGGAAAAAAACAAGTCCAGAAGCCTCGGGGCCCAAACCAAAGGTCCCTCTATCCCAAAGTTGACATTCTAGAGATAACAACGCTAATGGAATTTCCATCCGAGGTTGTCTTCTCCGAATGTTGACCAAAGTCAATCCTACCAGCCAAATTGGCTTGAAAACACAGAAAAACAACACAAAACCAAATGAAAGCTCCCAGACCCAGACTAAGGGTCCCACTAGACCAAAATCCTCATTCTGAAGCTAACGAAACTATCAAAATTTGATTTCAAGCGTGACTGCTAAGAATTCTGACCTAAGTCATGGATTTCCTAAGTTCAAGTTCTAAAATAAGGAATGGTCATAACGACCTAACAAATAGCCACTGAGGGAAAGCTAAAAACACAGAAAAAGCATGAAAAATAGAAAATGACCTAGAGGGTCATTACAACATCCACTACTAAAAGGACTTTCATCCTAAAAAATTAAAGAAAAGATAGTACCTAAAGACTCAAAAAGGAAATGATAAAGGGTCCACATATTGGTCTCAATCTCCCAAGGAGCCTCTTCGACAGGATGATGCCACTACTGAACATTAACTGACAAAATCTCCTTAACCCTCAACTTCAAACCTGCCTATTCAAAATAGCAACAGGATCCTCCTCAAATGGTAGAGACTGATCCAACTGAACCGAATCCCACTGAAGCACGTGAGACTTATCAAAAATATACCATCGCAGCATAGAAATATGAAAGACTAGATGAACACTGGAAAGAGCAGGAGGCAAGGCCAACATATAAGCAACCTCCCCAAAGTGATGAAGGATCTCAAATGGCCTAATTAACCTAGGACTAAGCTTACCATTCATCCCAAACCTCATCACGCCCTTCATGGGCGACATCCAAAGGAACACACGATCACTAACCATGAACTCTAAATCCCGAACTCTCTGGTCAGCATAACTTTTTTTCCCACTATGGGTTGTGTAAAGTCTCTCTTGAATGACCCAAACTCTATCCATAGAATCACGAAGCAAGTCTGTACCCAAAAGTGTAACCTCAAAGGCATCAAACTAACCCACCAGAGATCTACACGGCCTACTATACAAAGCCTCGAATGGATCCATCTGAATGTTAAAGTGGTAGCTATTAATATATGCAAGCTCTACTAAGGCTAAGAACTTGTAACGACCGGGTTCATTGTTACAAGTAAACTTTTCATGCCAAGTTTTGATTCAGAAAACATCCAGATTTGGGAGTTGAAAATTCTGGGATAGGCTAGTCTCGGTCGGTTTTGGAGAGAGGTATGGTCTAGGGAAATTTGGGTAAGGATTGGATAACATGTCTAGTTTTGAGATAGTTTTACATTTATCTAAGATATAAAGGAGTCTAAGGGACTTTTCAAAATCGAATCTGGGTATGTAGAACTCCTAGTATCGAAGTTGACGTAAAGGGGTTGTTTCGGAATGCCAGAAAATTGAGTGTGTAGTAAAGTGGGCCAATTTTGGGGACTTTTTGACTTTCTATCCCATGTAAATCACTGTAGTGATTGACATATCGCTATAGAAACCTCCACCATAGTGGAGAAAATACTGCTACAACAAAAGTCAGCATCACTATGGCGAATGGTTTCGCTGTGAGTTTCTCTAGAAACCCATGAACAATTAGTAAGATTCACTTCATGTTTATGGAATAATTCCCAATTTTATGAATAATATAATTTTTATTTATGACAAATGTAATAGGTATGTGGGTTTTCAGTTAAATTCTGATTTCTTTTAAACCTCATACTGATAATCCAGGTTGAATTTTGAAGAAAGCTAACACTTTAGAAATCTTACAATTTAGGGCAATTCTCCTGATTCCTCAAAACCTTGTACAAATCCATGAAAGTTTAATATAAGCAATATATATCATTAAAACATGATGAAAATCATTTATAAATCAAGAAGATGGATTTATGTAGCAATCTACTAACATGGGTAAGAACCCTAGTTTCAAAATCATGAAAACTTACCGTAAAAGACTGAGATTTTTGGACATAAGGGTGAACTAAACCCTTACTGAATATTCACATACCTGGTGGATGAAAATCCCTGCAAGAAACTGAAGTTGAAGCTTGGAGGAGAGAATCCTAGGTTTGGAAATTTGGAGAAGAACGCTCTTTTTGCTAGAGAACTGACTTGAGAGGAAAAACTGATTTGTTTTAGGGTTTTTCCTAAATCAAATAATCCTATGACTATTTATAGTCGGAGCAAAAAATAAGAAAGAAAGGTGTAACATACCCGTGAGAAATTAAATTAAAAACTTCTAAAAAAGTCAGATTTAGGAATCACGGATGGATTCCACGGGTTATAGACTGAACCATGGCTCCTGGTTTCCACTCGTGGTTCCTGGCCATAGAGTCAGGCTGCAGATTACTTTCTACGAGTCAACAGTATGGGCCGTAGAAAGAACTATGGTCCGCAGACTCAGTCATGATTCTAGGTTTAGCATTCAAGCTGCAGAAGGAGTTCTACGGGTCAACATGACGGACCGTAGAATAAACTATGGTCCATAGACCCAATCTGTAGTTCTACGAAAAAATGTCAGCTTTGTGATCAAGTTCCACGAGTTGACAGGACAGATCGTGGTTTGAACCACAGATCGTAGAACAAACTCGTGGTTCTCAAACCAGGGACTGAACCAGCAGATGCAAACCATGGGTTCATTCTACAACCCGTGGTTCAAACCATGGTCCGTGGTATGGACCCGTAATTCCTGGAAAACTCAAAATTTTGCAAGTTTTTGAGTTTGAAAGTTGGATCGAATTATGGGGTGTTATAATCTTCTTGGAGAGTTGATTAGTGAGATTGAATAGTTGTAGTAAATTTTTGAGTTGAGGTACTAGAGTTAGTCCCTTAGATTATTGAATTGTAATATGAAACTGCTCGTGAAGTTAGTGGAGGTTCCTGAAAATTCTACACACTATAGGTCGTGGTTTTTTACTCTCTTGAGCAAGGAGGTTTTGCATGGTAACATCCTGAGTTATTTACTTTACCGGTTTACTTGAGTAATATTGGAACCTGGCTCCTGAAACTGATAGTTAGAATTAGATTACTTTTAATTGGTATCAGAGCAGGTCTTTTCAATTAAGGGTAACACCATGAAAAGGATCCTATGGTGGTTTCATGAGTTCATATGTAAAAACCCATGCAAAATCATGCAATTTAATAGAATTTTATAATAAAATTATGAGAAGGCAATTTATAGCAAAACTCATAAGAATTGGGTGAAAACCCTAATTTAAAAGATCATGAAATAACAATTTGAAATTTGGGGTTTTGGGCACAAGGGTGAAAGGAACCCATTGTTGAATACCCACATACCTTGATTGAAGCTAACCCACTTGAATTGAAAAGACTTAGGAGACTTGAACTTTGAGCTTGAGACTTGGAGCTTGGAGAAGAACTTTTTCTTTTTGGGAGAAGAATGAAGTAATGATAAGGAACTTAGGCTAATGAGGGTGAAAAAGCTTCTAGAAATAGACAAAATGACATCATTTAGGAGTTAAAAGGGTGGGTAATGACTAAAATATCCCTGGGATTTAATTAAGAAAATGCTGGAAAATGGGTCGGCTTCAGGAATCACGGGTTGGTTCTATGGGTCTTCATTTGAATCACGACCTGTGGTTCCAAGTCGTGGTTCATGGCTAACCATTCAGGCTGCAGAAGGAAATCCTACGGGTCAACAGGACGGACCCGTAGAATGGATGAAGGGTCATCAACTAAGTCGTGAAATTTGGGGATTTGTCATCCCCCTGATCTGGTTCCACGAGTCGACAGGACGGACCCGTGGTTTGAACCACATTTTGTAGAACCAACTCGTGGTTCCAAACCAGAGGCTGAATCTATCAGAAGGGAATCACGATTCCATTCCACGACCCATGGTTCAAACCACTGTACCCGTCATTCCTGGAACATGAAAATTTTCTAAGTTTTCAGACTTAGATAGCTTTTTTGATCTCTGAGGTGTTACATCCCACATACCTAAAAGTAGAATTTATGGAAGAATCCTTTTGTTTAGGAGCCTAGAGTTGGAGAAACGCTCTGCTTTCTTTGGAGAGGAAAGAACATTTCTTTTTCTCTATTTTTGCTAAGTATCGAATTTTTTTTTTGGAGAATAAGGGATTTGGGTAATTTTAGGCTTACTAAATAGGCTTAGACGAGTCAAAATGATGTGGTTTAGCCTTTTAATAAGTGGAAAAGATCTGAAATAACCTTGGGAATTAAATAGAAAACTGCTAAATTTTTTGGCTCGGTGACAACAGTTGAGTCGATGGGCCGTGGTTCTAAATGATGGACCATCGTCTGAACCGTGGTTCTATCCCTGAGATTTTGAAGGTCCTATGATTAGCTGATTCATGAGTCATAGGACGGTCCGTGGGTTGAAATGACGGACCATCATTTGTGTCGTGGTTCTTGGACCCTAAATTGAGGGTCCTCTGAAGAGATGGACCACGGTTGATAGGATGGACCGTGGATCTAAACTACGGTCCGTGGAATGGTCCGTGGTTCTTGAGGTGGAAAACTAGAACTTATCTGATGGTCAATGCATGAGTAATAGGTCGGGCCATGGTTTCAAACCACGATCTATAAATTCAGTCATAGAACCAAGGAGGACCAATACTGGAGCCAAACCACAGGTGGGATCACGGGCCTTGGACCAAAATGACGGGCCGTGGTCCTGTCCGTAGTTCCTGAAAGTTGGAATTTTTTTTGCATTCTTCTGCTAAATGTTGTAAAGTAGTTGATTCAAATTCTGGGGTGTTACAAGTTAGCTTTATTTTTTTAGGTTTGTTTGTTTGGGCTTGCAAATTCTCTTTCCATATAAGGTTAACGAACAAGTTCGTTCTTATTATTATGCTCAAAATTCTCTCTTTTAAGTTTAATTAAATATCTGAATATAGTATTTGTATGGTGATCAAGAAAATATATAATTAAAATCAATAAGAAACAAAATAATTCAAAATTAGAAAACTCGATATATAATAATAATATTCAGACTTCAACTATCATGTCTATGCCTAAACCCTAGAATAAGATAGTTTAGCTACTCGTGATTCTCATAGATGTCCAAGAAATCATAAAAATTACAAGAAATCTTAAATAGGATTAAAGAAAAGAAATAAATCAAAAGAAGCGTGCATGTTGCCCTAGTTCCATGATCAAAATAGTGTCTAACCCTATTTTTCCTATAAAACATCTATTTTATAAGTTTTAAGATGCACAAGGATTAAACTAACTATTGCACTAACCTTTCTACGCAAACATCTGACGCAACAAGACAACTGAGTATCAGAGAATAAATTTTTGTAGCGCCACTTTTGATTTATTTCTTGTGTAGCAAGCATCTACTGCTTCACAACACCCCTGCTATGCAAAGAGTGGTGCAACTAGTACTTCCTATGTCACTTTGTATGTCGTCTTGTGCTCTTCATCCAAAACTTGATGAAATGCCTCAAAATTCATTCTTTTCTAGAAAAAATCCATATAAACATCAAATTCATGACATTAAGACGAGTATGATAAATTCGATATGCAAAAGTGACAAAAGAATCAAGTCAGATACACTACTTCTTATTCGTCCCATAGGTGACTGTCAGTCGGTCACCCATGTTTTACTACAGCCTCTCAGGCTAGATACTAATTGGAACCTTCCCGGTTCTAATTTCTCTTGCTTATCTCAGCTCAACCGGAGTCCAAACATATCCATTACTTTATTGAGATACCAATTAGAATCGAGAGATATCAATTGGAGTCAACCCATAAAAGCAAGTAAACGAACCGCACAAAAGGAATGAAAAAAAATGAGGTGTTTCCTAGAATGCTTTATAGCTTCCCAAAGATTAGATGTGGACGTCAACACACCAATCCACATGACTCTATTCGACATTTTGCTCTTGTATTGGGAGACTGGTAATCTAGGCTCTGATACCATCTATAATGACCCAACTACCGGGCCGTGCGGGCACCTATTCTAATCCACCTAGATAGGAGAACCCTTACCACCCGTTACAATAAGTCATGCAAAAAACAAAGTAAAATCATAAATAACTCCTTTAATACATGAAAACATTTACAATTTAATGCAGAAAAACCTCTTTTAAAATACAAATACCCTTCCTAGGATCTAGAATAAGCCGGTACAAAAGTTGATGTAAGAGTGAAACAAAAATGTAAGACGACACAACTTCCACCATGGAAGCAAGAGTAGAAGCTGCTGAAAAATTACCGTCATCCTGTACCTATGAAATATCACTGATCCTACAAGCAGACTATACCCAAAGGGTAAAGCAAGAGTAGAATCAGTACAAGAAAATGTACTGGTAGGCATCATCAATCGACCTAAATCCATTCCATACCATCATATAAGAAATCAAGGGAAATGAGCAATTAAATACAACACTCGACCCTTCAACATCCACCTTGCCAAAACCTAATATCAACCCAAACCTGCCTACTCCTTCTGCTGCCAACTCCACCACCATAAGACTCTGCACCATGACAACTAGGACTTTCCAAGTCACACTAACCCTTAGACTTCCTAAGTCACCTTAACACTTAGACTTCCCAAGTCACCTTACCCTTAGACTTTCTAAGTAACCTTAACCTATAGACTTCTCAAGTCACCTTACCCTTACACTTCCCAAGTCACCTTAACACTTAGATAAACCCTTAAGTCCAGACCCGAACTACCCTTCCGTGACTCAAGTCAACCCTTATGACTAAATACCGAGAAATAAACCAACTAACTGCCCAACCAGACCGGCTATATTTACAGTGCTACTTATAAGTGTCCGGACCTCTCAAGGGTCCCTGGGGAAGTCCTCGCTAATAATACTAATATCCAGCAATACACTCTACACTCCCCTTCTACCTTTTAACTCCAATCATATTGAATAGGTTCAATACCAATTAACAACCACTGACAAGCCAGTGACAGTAAACATATATGCTTTCCCCACAACCCAGACCTACCAAGGATCCCTAGGACACCATTATGTTTTCAACATGCATTTTCGGTCTACACTAAGACCAACCTCACATTTAAATATAATCACCCGGCTCCTCATGGACCATATGCAAAAATCACAAATTAAGAATATAACCCTGTCCACTCATGAAACCATCAAAAGAATATAAACAATGAAAATAAAGCAAACCCATACCAGGCATGGTACCCAAGCCAACCATTATAAATTCCGTACCAGGCGTGGTATCCGAGCCAACCGATGAGTATCCCGTACCAGGCATGGTACCCGAGCCAACCAATAAATATCATGTACCAGGCGTGGTACCCGAGAAAACCAAAACTTACACAAATCAAATCAATCAACAAACAATGAACATAAACATATTTGTAAACCAACAAGAAACAACACAAGTTCATTTCACAAGACTGATAACCGGATAAGTAGACATTCATAATTACCTTCCCTAAGCATGTAAACTCACACAATACTAAGAAATAGTACATGAACACATATTGCATATTGGGAAATAATAACCATCGCCTAACCCAACCCCGGGTATGTAGACTCAACCCTGAATCATGTTCGAAGACTAAATCCCCGTTCACCACTGCTTAGGACATATAACACGTAGTTACATTAGTTTTGAACTTTTCCTAATGCAGATACAACATAGGGAAGACATATCCTAACCTTGGTACTTCAACCATTCTTATTATTCTACTTCCTTTATGTCAATCATTTTCGAAAACTCCCCTTTTACTAGCCGTTTAACTACCCAAACCATTTTGGTTCCTTGAACTTTCCTAACACTCTAGTCCCTAGATTCGAGCATCACATATTAATTATGAGCAACTTGAGTTATGGAAACACATCATCCCAACCTTATCATTTTTCAATTCCAACCAATCCTAACACAACAACCCTTCGGACTCCGTGGCTGAAGGCCTAGGCATGGTTTCTCCTTTCCGTCTATACAATAATACGAAATGAAAACAGATTAATATCTACTCAAGGTGAAGAACCTAGCCTACTTGGAATCCAATAAGCTGCATAATGCATTTTTTGGCTCCGTGAAGGCATTCGGATAACAATCCTGGAATCCATGGTTTCACATCCTTTTAGCCAGAATCTCTCCTCCTCATGGCTCCCAATCCTTGGAGAAGCCTAGAAAGGTTTTGGATAAACCCTCGTATGGTTCCCAACTGAGGAGGAGGATTCTTTTATTAAAATTACATAACTGAGCTACTGCCTCCCGTCATTCTGCTATAGCGGAGAATTTTCGCTAGAGCAAAGTGATATCAGCCCGAACCAATTTCAATCAAATATCCAAAAAAAATCATCACATCACCATAATTTAAATCAAAATGTACTCTAATCGTTCCCAAAAATCATGACATTGTGATTTCTACAATGACAACTGATTCGGTCATTACAGAACTCGGAACCTTCCCTGTTTATTCCATTCCCTTCATTTATTCCAATCCCAGGATCCACTATGACCTAGCAACCCTTCCAATTTTCCACACTAGTTCCGTGAACACACCCAAAAATTGGGTTATCCGAGAATAAACTATCATAGTTTAATCAATCAATCAAATACAAGGTGACATTACTCATGCTAGTAAATTTCCACCCAGTCAGCAAGGTAACTATGTCTATCCATCCAGACTCAGTGCCCAAAGGCCTAAGTATGAAATATCCCATTAATCTACAATATGTTATGCAATCAAATATAGGTCTAAACTACTCAGTTAAACCTAGCCTACCTGGATGCCAAACAACTGCTTCAGAAGTCTGAACATGAACCTTTGGCTCCATGGAGGCGAATCCTGATGGAAAGTTGCCGTGGAATCCATGGGTTTTATCCTATTATAGCCAAAATCCCTCCTCTTCAGTTCTTCCAAGCTATAGGTCATCCTACGAGATTTTTTGGAGCAACTCTTGTATTATTACGACTAAAGAGGAGAAGTCTAAATATAAAATCCATATTTTTGGTTTCTAGTTCTGCAGCCTGTTATAGAGGCCTATTGGCCGCTACTGCAGCGGCACTATAGCGTGAAAAATTTCCACAATAGTGGGATGATGTCAGCCCGAATAAAACTTCAAATTTTGAAATTTTCATTGTGTCACCCTAAATTAAATTGATAGCTTATTTCCACAGTCTCCATGGCCCGCACAAAATGCCTTTTAATAATGACGGATAGGTTGTTACAACAAATACTAATTTACCCATCGTTCATCCCTGAATAATTTCTAACCAAAAGGGAGGAATGATCCAGCCTTTGAACCTTATTATCCTACCATGCCAACATAATTACAGCCCTACGCGAATCACCGAACTTTATTCCATTTGGTGTACCCAACTCAATCGAAAATTAATTTGATCTCGCTCTATCAAGGAATCCCTTTCTTTGAGTGCCCAAGAAATCTGAGGCCTCTTCAATATATCAGAATAAAGGACTTTTAAACAACACAAAAAAATAATTTTCTTGCCTCAAAATGGTCTGGGTCTCGCTATAGTGGGAATTATTCTGCTAAATCGGGTACCAACAGTTTAAAGGGGTGAGAAATGGGTTTGTCACCTATTCTTCCCCTTTTTCACCCGAAAAACACCACACTCCTCTGATCACTTTGCTCCCAACATTGGAAAATAAGATAAATTTTGCTCAATATTACTTATTTTACTTCATGTCCCAAATATTGCTTGTTGTAGGCTGGAATTTGATGATTAGAATAGGTAGTGGGTTATTTTATTGAATTTTGGCTTTGATTTGATTGAATTCTTGAAGCATGAATACTTCCCTTACATTTACAATGCTCCCACAATGTTCTGGGCATAAGAATTACGGGGTTCATGGCTAAACACGGGTTCAAACTAGTAGGAAATGTGAAGGGTTATTCTTGTCTTAGAAATGTCGATTTGGGAAATTTTTAGGAGTTATAATGCCCAAATCATTGCATTAAATAGTAGTAGAGTACTTTGGGAACACTGATCTGAATTAGATTGTTAAAAGTAGAATTTTGGGTGAAAAGGCGTCATTGTTGCACTTCTTGAAATTCTGGAATGATGAAGGCCACTATAGCGGCCTTGCTCTGCTATAGTGACGCCTCATAGAGGATAAATTTCCACTATAGCACCATCGCTATAGCAAGAGGTTGTCTGCTATAGTAGGAGGCTACATGCAGTAGCCTCTCAGTTAGGCCAAGAATTGAACTTTTCTCTGCATTTTGTTGCATTAGCACGTTACGAGTCCTAACATACCTATTTTTTAATCTGGCAGACTTAACCATCCAATGACTTCAAATCAAGAATATATTCTAGCTTATGAGAGGTTTCCTGATAATGCTAGTCGATAAATATTCCTTGACTACTGGAGGATCGATTTCTGCTATGAGAGAGGTTTCAACATGAATGGGTGGAAGAAAAAGAAGATGAATTCTACAGGTGGCTCTATGATTTTGGTTGGGGTCCATTGGTGGAGGCTCCCCCTTTAAGGGTCTCAGGCTGGGTGAGAGAGTTATATGCCATACTCCCTACCGTGATTTGGAATAACCCCAACCCCACTATCTGTATTCTAGGGAGGGATGCCCCCGTGGATGTCTGGACCATTAATGAGGTACTTGGAGTGCCAAATGTTTCTAATGCTGCATACGATGCCAAGCTCTGGGAAATGGATATAAAATTTTTGAGGGACACACTGATAGAGGAGGAGTTCAGGGACAAAGTCTACTAGCCCAATACCGAGGGTATCACGAGCACTTATTTCATAGTCGATGCTAGGAGGTGGCTGAACTTGGTGTATCATATGATTCATCTATTGAGAAACCTTACTGATGTGAGCTATCCCCGAGCTTTGGTAGTGGCTTGTCCATACAGAGTATTCAGTTAAATATGGGGGTGCAGATTGTGTCAAAGTGGAGGGACTTCTACTAGAGCACCAAGAAGGGCCCATTCCTTCCTGGTTTAGTGTCTGCACTGTACAGGCTAGTTAGGGTGCCAGAGGAGGATTCCTATAGGAAGTTGGAGATGGACGCCCTCTTTCACCCCCTCTAGGTGAAGGTGATCACTTCTAATAGAAATAAGAGGAAGATGGGTAAGGCCAAGAGCATCCGAGATGCAGAGGGAGTTGACGATAATGATGATCCTGCCCCTCCTTCCTAGTCTTAGGCCTCGATCACTAGCAATCACCTGGAGGCAAACTTGCCCGTGGTCAGAAGATTTATAGAGAACCCCTGCCTGAGCCGGAGCCCCACCTCCTGCCCAGGACTATGCAATGCTCTTTAGGGTTAATGAGGAGAATAAGAAGAGGTGCTCCTGGGACCGCATGCTTACACGGATGTGGAAGACCATAAAGGTCATATTTAGCTGCATTGTCCTTCATCAAGAGCTCCCCCAGCTAGAGCCAGAGGACTTGTGAGAGTTCCCTTTCCTGTGTGACACCGAGGTAGAGAACCCCAGCCCCACAGCCTCTGATGGTGATGAGGGATCCGGCTAGGACCTCCCCCCTCCCCCTCTTTATTATATATACTATTAATGTTTTCAGTTTTCCCCTATTAAGGGAATGTAATAGACAGTGTTATGCCCTTTCCTTTTCCCCTTTTATTTTACGCACATGGATACTATCTTAACATTATTAATCTTATATGCATGCTAAATTTGTTTTTAAGCAATTTCAATTATTTCTGCAATAGCTCCTAGCTGAAACTGATGATTTAAAACACCCCAGAAACTAAAGGAAAAACACGAGAAAATAAGGCAGGGATTATGTCCTGCCCATCCCGCTATAGTGGTTTACATGCCTCTACGGCAATGCTGCTATAGCAAAAAAAATCCTGCTATAATAGAATCGACATAGTGGGTCAGTCCTGCTATGGCGGCCCCAACAGTAGTAGCCCAGAAATTTTTAATTTTTGCAAAGTCTTCTCATTTCCCATTCCCTGTTATCAATATTAACACTCAAAATTTCTTGTGGCCCTCAAGTGTTCAGACTTCTAAAGGAGCTGCTTCGCATCCAAGTAGGCTAGATTTAACTAAGTAGTTTAGACCTGTTTTTTATTGCATAACATATTGTAGCTTGTTGGGAGATTTAATGCTTAGGCCTTCGGACATGGAGTCTGGATGGATAGACATAGTTACCTTGCTGACTGGGTGGAAATTAACTGTTATGAGTATTACCACATACTTGATGTATTACCACATCCTCCTTCTATACTTCAAAAGTTAGACTAATTAGTGTGATTATTTGGACAGGCCAGGGGTTAGTCTTTGGACTGGTTATCAATGTCAAAATAATAAATCGGGTTAATTTGTAGTAGGTGATGGTTAACTTGTGACCCAAATTACGCTATGTGTGCATGTTAACTGTTTAATTAGTATTGCTTGTACAATAAGTGTTTAGGGAATAAGGGAATGAATGCTAAATGATATCTGGTTATCAATTTCATGCAATGAACTTGTCTTAAATGCTTGTTGGCTTTACAAGTGTGGGTTGTATTCACTAAGGTTGTGATATCTGTGATTCTTTGGTTGGCTTGGGTACCACGCCTGGTATAGTTTATTGGTTAGCTCGGGTACTATGCCTGGTATGGGATATCTATCGATTGACTTGGGTATCACGCCTAGTACATATTCTATTATGGTTGACACGGGTACCATGCCTAGTACATGATTGGTTATTCTTCTGTGTGATAGTTCTATGAGTGAACCGAGCTTATTCATTATGATGTATTTATTACATGTTGGTCCATGAGTGGCTGGGTTGGTGTTTTTAAATGCTGGGGTGGTTCTTGTATAGATCAAGATTACATATTAAATACCATAGATTATGTCTTAGGGATCCTTGGGTAGTCCGGGGTACTTGAAAGGTATGTCAAAATCGTATATGGGTTGTTGTTTTGATTTTGGGACATGTCTTGTATAATGGTTGAGTTAGGGTAGTAACTGAGAGTTTTATAGGTTGGTCTATTAAATTGGCTAAGGGTTAAGGGTCAAGGTTGTGACTTAGGATCTTAAGTGTGAGAGACGGACCTACTAATAAGGATAGCTAGCAATTTGGTGTCAGAACTGTGATGGGTAAGGTATTTCTAGTGTTTGGAAAGATGGGTAGGCTCGGAGAGTCTTAGTGTTACTATAGGTCAGGTTATGACCGGGACTAAGGGGTGAACTGTTCTCTAATGTTTGATTTCATACTGGAATAGGGTAATGAGGCTTGGAGAGAGTGAAGAGAATTCACAGGCAGTAGGTTTAGGCAGTGAGGGTGGTTGTGAAGGTATTTGTGAGGGTTCCAAGAGAGTTCTTGAGTATCAAAATCGTGTGATGGTGAAGTACGAGCCTAACCTTAAGAATTTTATTAGCATCACGCGTATATTTGAAAATATTTTATTTTAAAGTTGAATTTGGTAAAAAGTTATATTATTATTACCTTTTTAAAATATTTTAAAGGTTTATGAAAAATATTTTGTTACGATATAAGTGTATATGTATTTATTTTATAAGGTTTTTATACATTGTAATATTTTAATGGAGATAGTAAACTTAGTTATGTTGAAATTTATTATTATAATATAGTAGGTTTTATTCGAAATAATTTTCTATGAATTATGGTATATTTAAAAATTTATATTTATTATACCACGAACTTATGCAATACCCGAATATATACGTATTGGGGAATGAATATCTTGGTGCCACCTCTACCTCCACGTGGAAGTGGAGGGAGTGGACACCATAACCATACTTAATTGGTGGCACTTTCTCAATTGGATAAAGTTAATTTTGAAATGATTCATTATTTGCTGGGTACATATAAAACCCATTTTACACCATTTTGTCCAAGACAACTTTTGTACTGTACATATGTACATATTACGTGAGGAGTATTTTGAGAGGAAAACTTTGTTAATTATTCAATTACTGAAAAGAAAATCAATTATCTACGTCAAGTTATTGAAGCCCAAATCTGATTCCGATTTAGTTTTGGACTTTCTCGGAGTGGTTCCAGCTTGAACATCGTTGTTCTAGCAGCTTGTCATCGGACGACAGGTAGGTTACGGTTTATTTTCCCTAGACTCCGCATATATAGAATAAAAGTGTATTAATGGGCATCCTTGGGTTGGTTTATTAGGTTGGTACCATAGACCTCGACCGCTTTATTCATGTCCGTCTACTTTTGTTCCTCCCTTGCTTGTAGTATTTGCCGATATATTTTATTTACCCTTGTGGTCCTGTAAGGCCTTGCTGACTCTGGAACATAGAAGGTGGGATTTTGGGAATGTCCGCGAGTCCCGGGCATAGAATTATCCTTCTAGGCTGGTTATGCTTGCTTAGTAGCTGTGGGCCTGTGCAGGGTCGATAGGTTGATTGTGAGCTGCTGGGCAGCTATTGTGTGTGATCATACCATTTCCATGCATAAAAAGAGGTTTTATCCATGTTTTACTATGGTTTTGGCTTCGGGTCTACTGGCACTATTTTCTAAACCTTGCATGGCCCCGGGGGCCTGTTTTTGATGGAAATGATTTGGAAATGGTTTGATTTAACTTGTGAATTTCCTGGGTAAAAGAAAGTAAAATTATGTTTTAAATCATCAGTTTTACGATTAACGCTAGACTCGGCAGGTCCGGGGTGCTAGTTGAGTTTTCTTGCTACTTGAGATGATTTTTAGCCTCGGTCGGACCGAGCACCTGAGATGACTTTTTACTGTTTAGACCCGGTTATTCTCGGGCACCCTTGGAGGGGTTTTTGAGATATTTTCCTACTACTTTAGTCTTGGACAGGGTCTGGGCATGCATATTCGAGACTGGGTCTCTATCTTGATCCCGGACTTGCTTCCGGATGACATGTTTTGATACTAAGTTTTAGTATGGGGTCTGGGACCTCCATGGACCTTGCCATCCGGGCCTGGGGCTTTGGGCTGCGTGTGCCGGAGGAGGGGTATACGGCGGAGTAGAGGTATACGGGCAGTTGAATGCTTTTGGTTGGATATATACATGATGTTATATGGCAGATTTGGGCCGACTGATGATTCCTACCAGTACATATTGTTTGTACTGATACTACTCTTGCTATGCCTTTTGGGCATAGTCTGGTTGTATGATTAATAATGTTTCCTAGGTGAAGACGATGGTGATCTTCAACAGCTTTTACTCATCTCTTTCCTATGGTGGGATTGTTTCCTATTTTGTGTTTTTTTGTATTTCTCTTAGAAGCTCTTGTAGCTATTTAGACTAGTTCCTAGAGAGGGTTCAGTTGTATTTTGGAAAGTTGTTTGTTTGTAAACAAAGGTTTAAAATTGGGTTTTATTTTATTAAGGAAAAATTTTATGTTTCCTATTACTTCTGCATTACCTATTTTAATAGGGTGGTAAGGGTTCTCCTATCTAGGTAATTTAGAGTAGGTGCCCGCACAGCCCGATAGTTGGGTTATAACAATTTGGTAGAGCCTAGGTTACCGGTCTCCTAGTATAAGAGAAAATATTGAATATAGTCTTGCGGATTGGTGTGTTGACGTCCATATCTAATCTTTAGGAAACTATGAAACATTTTAGGAAATTGTTCAACTTCCTTCATTCCTTTCGTGAGGCCTGTTGCTAGCTTGTATGGGTTGAGTTCAGTTGGTGTCTCTAGATTCCAATTGGTATCTCTATAAGGTAAATTGAATGTCGTTGTCTCTGGCTGAAATGACATAAGCAAGAAAGTTGGAATAGGGAAGGTTCCAATTGGTATCTATCCTTAGACGCTGTGTGAATGCATAAATCCTTCCTCTCCGGTCCTTCCAAGCTATAGAGAAGCCGAGAGTTTTTGGAACAACCCTCGTCTTATTGCAACTGAAGAGGAGAAGTCCAAATATAAAATTTGAATTTCTGTTTTTTGGTTCTGTCAGCCCACTGTAGCGGCCTGCCGACTGCTACTTTGGTGGTGCTATAGCGGGATGACACCAGCTCAAACAAAACTTCAAATTCAGAATTTTTTCATCGTGTTATCCTAAATTAAATTGAGAGAGTATTTTCACAGTTCTCGTGGCCTGCACGATATGCCTTTTAATAATGACTGGCATGTCATTACACTTAGTCATGCCACTACTAAGGTCTTGTCATATCTTGCCCGCGCATGCTCATGCCTTTCCCACACGTGCCCATGTCGGGAATCTTGCCTCATGCAAATCTGATCTTAGATAAACTTATAGGATCATGGCTAGGTCTATCTTACAAATTCTTAGCCATGCCCAAACGGTTTGTACCATCGAATCGAGAGGCTAAGAGTATTTGAATAAGATTTTGAGCCCTGACTCTGCCTAGAGAACCATCTGGGGTAACATGTAGAACCCTTATATGAGAAATACCCTCGAGAAAGCTCAAAAAGCAAACCATGGTGTCCTGCAATATTGTTATAGATAAAAGACTATATGGTGCTTGAGCTGACCCCATCTTCTTTGTTTGGTATGTTGTATCCTTAATATCTATCTCTTACTTAGGAGACAATGCTCTAGGATGACCCTGAGCATGTGCAACAGCTCGTGCTCTACCTTTGCCTCTGCCTTGATATTCTATTGGTGAGTTATATCTCTTCCCCATCGTGTCTTGACCCAATACAGGGGCCCTAGAAGTGGGTGCGGGTACCTCGTCTCTGACTGCAGTTTATTATGTCCTCACCATCTGTGAGAGAATAAGACATGGAATAAAGAAACTCAAGAAACAACTAAATATGCACGATAAGGCATAAAAGAAGAGAATTTTTCTAAAATTTCCTATAGCCTCACGAAGATAAATACAAAATGTCTAATAAAGCAGAAGAAGTAAAAATAGTAGAATAATATGTCTCAACCAAACTCTTTATAAAAGTAGAAATTTAAGTATGGAAAACCAAAAATGCTCAAAACCTAGTGTCATTAGTTCAAGAGCATCTAAAACTGCATACAACCATTCAACACTACAACTCTAAATGAATAATTAAAAAGACAAGTAAATAATATAGATGAAGCTAGGCTTTGCTTTGGATGCATGTAGCTCACAAAAGCATCAAAATGGACATGACCTCGGATATACTAAATTCGTGAGGTACGCATTAAAAAATGCAACAAAAGTCGTATATGTATAATAACATCTGTACTCAGTAGGCATCATATGATGATCGAGAAAGAGTTAGATAACTATATCATATGAAATATGATATGGACTCTAAATAGTCAACCCAACCATCCAATAATTTAAATATAAGTATAGAAGCTGGCCAAAATCGTTCGATAAGTAAATGTGAAATGCAAGCAAGAGAGATAATCGATAAAGTGCAAAGCAAAATAAAATAATGATATGTAATACAATGGTCAATGATCCTACCAATATACACCTGCTTCCACTGGTGGAATGTTAGGAGCTAGGACCACTTGGGACTCTTAAGGTCCATATACCCACTCCAAACTATTTTTCTCAAAAATATGAATCAATATTTTTTCTCAGTACCATCAATAATCAATCACCCATAGCAATTTCTATCAAGCACGCATCTATCACTTTGTTACATCTATATTATCAAAATTTGTTATTCATGAGAATGAATGTGTATGCATGATCATAGTAATAAAAAAATTTCAAATGCAATAGAAAATGAGTATTTGTTTCACAATAATATTTGTAGGCCACAAGCCTTCTCAATTAGCAGATTTGTTTTCAATGTAGTGCTCTTAGGCCACATTTTCCCCTCATAAGCAGATTACTTTCAACACAATGTCCTTTAGGCTTATAACTCGTCCATAACACATTAAAAAATATGATAAACAAAACATATAAAAAAAATAATTAACTGGGTGGGCCATAACCCCTTTATTTCAAAAAAATAACTTACGTACAAAGAGCAAAGCCTAAAAAAGTGGTCCATCTCATAGCTGAGACCCGACTAGAAAAGAAAAAATAAAAACAAAAGCTAAGTCTAAAAGTCAAAATAAAAAAAGGAAAGGGGAAAGTGGAAAGTAGCTTCCAGCTTCGTCTTCTTCTTTGTTGTCATCTCGATCAAGAGTTGATGTGTTCTTGACGAAACTCCATGGACATAAGAGCTTGTATCTAAGCTTCTTCTTCACTCACACGATAAAGTTAAGCTTGAGGAGGTTGGGCATATTGCTTCAAGGGCATTCAAATCTCTCACGAATGCCAAGTCAATCCAAGTACCTTGAAGACTTCTTCAACTCATCAGCTTCATATTTGGTATGTGAAGAATTAGTTGACCATTATAGCATCCCAGCCATCAAAAATTCTCTAATATTTTGTATCTCTGTACTTTTGAACAAGCGGCATATTGGTTCACTGTGTGTGCAGAAGCATGAAGTGAGTTGGATAGTAATCTGACCATATCCCTTTTTCCTTTGCAGATTGATCCAAAGGCTGATACCACTGCATAAAGATCTAGGAACAAGGTAAGTCAACTATTTATCAAGCTTCTCCCTTACTGTTGATTCACCAATCACTTCCTATTATGCTTCTAGATTGCCTTTTGTTCTTGCTTTATGAACTTGTTATGACCTTAAACTCCTTGTTTTGGAATTTTTTGATTCTGAGATTTGGTACTTGTAGTTTATCCATGTTTAGGATTGCTTTGGCTTCTCTTGGTAGTTCCTAATAGGTTGTGTATGTTAGGAACTGGGTTCCTACAAAATAGTAAATATGGTTAGTGAAAAAATTTGCGAGCGTGTTACCTTCTCTGAGTGTGTGTTCCACCTTAACCAAACCATTCTCCATAACCCCATCACTTTCCTTATTTCCATTGATATACTCCAAGGTACCTCCCATATACCATCTAGGACTTTCTTCAAGATAAGGGAATCTGTTTCAATCTCTAAAGGTAGAAATTAGTTTATTAGGCTATATTCCATACTAAACCTCAATGCCCTGGCTTCAGCTATAATACTAGGACCATCTTCAAGTCTTCTTGGTTCTACAAACACAAGATTACCTTCCCAGTTTCTAAAACAAAATGCAAAAGAGCTGCTCCATGTTCCTCTTTTTGTGGATATATCTGTATTGCACTTGTAAAAACCTTCTTCATGCTTTGTCCACTTCACACTTTGGCATACGATTCTAGGTACATACTGGTCAAAGAACTGAACAATCTCAAGCCATATGTTTGGAATATGGATTAGCCAAGGGTATCTGATTTTAGCAAACATGCTAATGTTATTAGTAATCTGTCTTTCCATCTCCAATAAGATTGCTTACCTCCATGTAAAATGATATTCCTTGCTTTTCATATCTACCATAGAATGAATATTGGTATGGCTTGGTATAGTAGTTTTAGCTTTGTAGTGTAATATGCATTCCACCATCTTTATATTGAGCACTTTAGTTATAGGAAAGGGTCACTTACCCCTGCAACATCAGCAAAATATCTCCATAACCTAGCAGCCTTGTCACAGTTGAGAAATAAGTGCTCCCATGTTTCTGGTGCCTCTTCATAATAGCAGAAACATGTCAACACTTCAGAATTACCCATTCTCCTAATGACCTCCCCAATAGGAAGTCTCATTTTGCATAATCTCCAGAAAAAGAAACTGGTTTTAAAGGGCATGCCTTTAATCCATATTTTCCTAAAAACTGATTTTTCTTCAGCCCATTGTCTAATCAACTCCCAAGCACTTCCCAAAGTGAATTTACTAGTACTATTTTGCATTCACCAAGCATAGTCCCACTCATCAGTTCCCTCCATCATGGATATTTCTCTGTAAATATGTTGACATACCTCTTCAGGAAATAGTTGTTCCTTTAGGTCCTCCTTCCATCTTCCTTCTTGTCTCAATTGAGTTACTTCATCCAGATCATAGTTACCATTAGGAGAGATAGGCAGAAAGTAATAGAGTGCACCTATCTTGGTCTAATTGTCAAACCAAATGCTGGAGTGCCCACATCTAGGTTCCCTCTAAAGTTCTTGATTAATGCAGTCTCTTGCCTCTAACATGTAATTCTAGGTCTGTGATCCTCCTCTCCATTCTACCGATTGTGGTCCTTGCGGTTTGCAGTATTTATTCCACAAGAAAATTGTCCACATGTACTTTCTAGTTCTAAAGATCCACCATAGTTTTGCGAATAGTGATTTGGAAACATCAAAGAGGGATCTAAACCCCACTCCACCTTTCTCCTTGGGTAGGCACATATTTTTCCATGCTACCCAATGCCTGTTTCTGCCTACTTCATTGAAATTCTACAGAAATTTAGCAAATATGTTGAAAAGGTCATGAATGACACATTTTGGAGGGGATATGACAGAGAGTAAGTAGATTGGAATACTCTGAAGCTCACTTTTTATCAGGACATACTTACCTCCAAAAGATAGTAGTTTACCTTTCCAAGACTGTAGAATATTTTGAACTCTATTTATCAGCTCTGATAAATGGATTTTCCTTTTCTTAGCATGGCCAATTGGACATCCCAGGTAGGTGAAAGGGAACTTACCCTTTGTGAATCCAGTACCATTTTCTATTTCTGCACCAGCAGTCTTATTATGCACATAAAAGAAACTCTTTTCTTTGTTAATCTTTTGCCCTGATGGCAATTCATATTTCCTAAGAGTTTGCATGACCAGTTACAAACTTTTCCTTTCAGAGGAGGTGAAAATGATGGTATTATCTGCATAAGCCAGATGATTAATTTGTTCACTCCACTTAGGCATTCCAAAACCCGTAAATTCCTTATTCTTGAACAACCCATTTATATTCTTAGACAAAACCTCTGTAGCTAGGATAAAGAGAGCAGGTGATAAAGAATCACCCTTCTTTACATATCTAGATGAGTGAAAGAATCCATGAGCCTGCCCATTGAATAATACAGAGTACCAATTATTAGCCAGCAACCTCCAGATTTTGTCCACTACACCCTTATAAAAACCCATTTTTTCCAAAACTTTGATTAAGAAGAACCATTCCACCCTGTCATACGCCTTGTCCATATTAAGCTTCATAACTTCATTAGTAGGCTTACCCCTCTTTCTGATGTCTGTGATGATTTCTTGAGCCAATAACACATTCTCAGAGATATTCCTTCCCTTTATAAAACCAGATTGATTTTGAGAGATGAGTTTTTGCAAAAACCTCTCCATCTTATCATGCATGATTCTGGAAATAACCTTGTTGAGGAATTTATTGAGATTTATTGGTCTCAAGTCTGAGAATGACTGCACCACTTCTTTCTTAGATATTGGTATGGCTAATTGAATTGGGAAGGGTGTGTCCTTCAAAAAAGGCATTAACCATTGCACACACCTCTTTGACAACTATTTCCCAATAGCTTTGAAATAATATTCCAGTAAACCCATCAGGTCCACTAGCACTATCACCATTTAGGTTAAAAATTATGTTATTTACCTCCTCTTCAGAACAATTCTTATTCAGTCTACCGTTATCTTCTTCAGACACTGATTGTGGAATAGCATCTAGTAAAGAAACATCACCCTTCTTAATGCTGGTTGTAAAGTGATTCTAGAAGAATCTTATAGCTTCAGTAGCAACATGTTCTCTTCCTTCATCCCATTCTCCATTGCATTTCCTCAATCTCTGGATAGCCAGTCTTTTTCTTCTACCCCTAACCTAGTCATGTAAGAACTTGGTATTGTGATCCCCTTTAGCAAACCATTGAATTCCAGACTTTTTCTCCAGTAATATTCCTCAATCATTAAATATCTTAGCAACTAAGCCCTGTTAGCTCCAGTAGGGAATTCTTCAAATAGATCTTTTTTTACTCTCATAATTTCTTCCCTGATCATTAGTTGTTGAAAAATATCTCCCAACTTCTCTTTACTTCAAGTAGTGAGGGCTATTTTGGTCATCTTCATCTTCAGTTTCAGATTTATGAAGACATCCTCATGATTAACAACATTCCAAGCACTGTGTACTACCTTCTTAAAGCCTTCAATGTCTACCCAAAACTTTAAAAATCTGAAGGGTCTTCTAGTATGTTCTTTTAGTCCACCATAAGTTAACAATAGTGGTGCATGGTCTAAACCAGTCCTTGCCAGATGGTCTAGCTCAACTGATCTAAACAACCCAGAGAGATCTTGATTAATAAATATTTTGTCCAGTCTCTTGAATATACAAGCATCATCAGCCCTTCCATTCCACCAAGTGAAGGGACTACCTTTGAAATTATTGTCTAGTAGCTCACAAGAGTTAGCATAGAAGGCAAAGTCTTCATATTCTTGTAGGTATACTGGCAGTCCACTAATTTTCTCCTCAGCATCAACTATAACATTAAAATATTCTCCTACAAGCCAAGGTAATCTCATATGATGATGCAAAGCATAAATATCACTCCAAAAATCCAATATCTATGTAGCGTCACATTTTGCATACATATATGTGATCACCATCTCTTGACCAAAAGCAAGGAATTTTAGTTGAACAGCCAATTGTTGTTCAGAATCAGCAAGGACCTCTACTGGAATATTACTATTAGCGTCACATTTTTGTGTCTTGCACAAAAATCCATATTTTACCATATACATTACTATTAGCATACTCCATTCTCAATTTTTTTTATACTTTTGCACTTTCCTAGCCTCTTGGAAAGGCTCCATTAAAGCTATGAAGCTGAATTTGTGATGTCTATGTAGCATTTGTACCCTATGAAAGGCATGTTTAGTCCTTACGGACCTTATGTTCCAAAATAAAGCTTTCATTGTCATTTATCAGCTAATTTTGCTCCCCTCTTAGGCATCATTCTAGTAGGTTGTTGCATGTCTACTTTACCTCTGGTTTTCTTTGCATGTGACTATGTTGATGGTGATAGGCCAGCCTCCTTCATAATAGCTTCTAAATTTTGTTGATTGCTCTCTTCCTCAGTGTCTACTTTTTTTCTTTCTCCCGCATTGGTGTATTGATTTAATGTATCCACCTCAAGACACTTGTGTGAAATAATTTCATGTAACTTCTTCACATGTGGAGAACTCTTGTCCTCCTGGATTGCAACTGCAAGTTTATGCACCTCATTTGAGTTTGTTAATTCCATCATCTTTGACTCAGAATCAAGTGGATATCTTCATATTGCCTCCCTTGCATCTTCACTTGTTAATGTATTATCTACATTCCCTGGATCATTACAGGTGGAATTGACTAGTTGTAACCCTTGATTTCCTTTGTTTTAATTATCATAATCCTCTCTATCATCTCCTTGCCCCCTTTTCTGAGTTGATTCAGTTCTAGCTGATGGAATTTTTATGCAGGTTTCTACCAAGGCTGAAGTTATACTATGATTTATGTCTGCTGATTGTTCCAGCAATAGGGTACCCTTTAAAGCTGGGAGTGCTCTCATTATGTAAATACCAGGCTCGTTGTTACGGGTAAACTTTTCATGCTAATTTTTGAGTCAAAAGACTTCCGGGTTTGGGAGTTGAAAATTCTGGGCTAGGCTAGTTTCAGTCAATTTTGGAGCGAGGCATGGTCTAGGGAAATCTGGGTAAGGATTGGGTAAAGTATATTTATTTGAGCTAGTTTTCCATTTAGGTAAGACATAAAGGAGTCTGGGAATTCTTAGAATCAAATTGAGGTAAGTAGAATTCCCAGAATGGAGGTTGACGCCAAGGGATTATTCCAAAATGTCAGGAAATTAAGTGTGTTGTCAAATGGATCCTTTTGAGAGGATTTATGACTTTTATGTCGTGTCAACCGCCATAGCGGTTGACACACCATCATAGCGACCTCTGTTATAACGGAGAAATTACCACTATAGAAGAAGTCAATACCAGTCAGCACTACTATAGCGGTAGGTTCCGCTATGGTGGTACTGCTATAGGTGAGCGTGGACCTCTATCACAGAGCGACGGGATCAAAAAACTCAAAAACAGGCTTTATATTTTCAGTCTCTCTCATTCAACCCCAAAACAAATGAAGGTTACTCCAAGAACCCTCCTAGGCTGCTCCAAAGTTTAGGAGCCATGGGGAGGAGGGATTCTGGCTGAAAGGACACAAAATGTTGGATTTGGGCTTGCAAAATCATCAGGAAATGCCTTTACGGAGCCATAAAAGGCATGGAATAGTTGCTTAGCATCCAGGTAGGCTAGGTTCTCTTTGAGTAGATTGACCTGTGTCCATTTTGTACTTGTTGTATAGATTGAAAGGGAGAATCCATGTTTAAGCCTTCGGGCATGGAGTTTGGAGGAGAATTGTTTGAGTTGAATTGGTTAAACTAGAATTGATGGAGTTATGATAATGTGTTGTGACATTTTGGGTTGTTATGCTTAATTACGTGTTGTATGATAGTAAAATAGAGGGACTAGAAAGTCGGGAAGGTTCGGGGAACTGAAAGGGGTTAGTAATTAACTAATGTGCAAGGAACAAAAGTTCTGGGAAAATAAATTGGTATAATTAGGATATCATAATGGCTGTGTTTCCAAGGCTAGAGGGTTTTCCCATGTTGTATCTCGGTCCTAGGAGGAGGGTCAGGAATAAAAGTATCTAATGGCATGTTTAAGATGGTAATTCAGGATTAGTCTCCGAATGGAATTTAACAGTTCATTGTGTACCTGGAATAGGGTAGGTGATGGTGATTTATTCTTGTATGCATTGTATGTTTGTGTACCTTTGTCTAAGTATTGTGTGAGTTGTATGCTTAGCGAATGATTTAGAAATGTCTAAGGGTCCTGTTATCAGTCTTTTGAATTGAACTATTTGTTATTGCTTGTTAGTTTACAAGTGTTGATTGTTTATTTTTTGTGACTGTGGATTTTTATATGACATTCAGTTGGCTCGGGCACCACACCCTGTACAGATTTACTAATGGTTGGATCGAGTACTATGTCTGGTACGGGTATACTAATGGTTGGTTCGGGTACCACGCCTAGTACGGGAATATTAATGGTTGGCTTGGGTACCATTCCTGGTACATATTTACTAATGGTTGGCTCAGGTACCACGCCTGGTATGGGGATACTAATGGTTGGCTCAGGTACCACACCTCGTACAGGTTCTATATGGGTTGGCTCGGATACCACGCCTGGTATGGGTTTGATCTTATTTGCTTTAATTGTATATGCTGACCATGGTTCCATGAGTGGACCGGATTAATTGTTGAATCTGTGAATGATTATTTTTGTCCTTAAGAGGCCGGGTTTCTACACTTAAATATGGGGATGGTCCTGGGGTGGATCGGGTATTTCATGGTAATACTAGGTGTTGGTAAAGAGATCCTTGGTCGGTCCGGGAAGGATAAGAAGGATATATTCTACTGTTATTTGCTCATTGTTTAAGATTTGTTGTTGAACCTATTCCATGTGGTTGATAATTAGAAGGAACACTGAGAGTCTGGAATTATATAGTTATAGTTTTAATTGTTACTTGTTGTTCTTCACATGTTGGGTTCGTGAGAGGGCCGGGAGTTATCATTAATATTTGGCATTTAGTTGGTCCTTGAAGGGCAGGGTTAGTATGCTTAAGGGACAAGGTGATCCTTCTATGGGCAGGGGTCACATGTTATTAGCATAGATGATGTCCTATAGATCCTTGTTTGGTCCTGGTAATATGAAAGGGATATATGTTTATTGTCACTGAGAATCGTCAATGTCAGTTAGACTTGTTAAGTGCGGTTGATAAGTGAAAGGGAAGACTTGTGGCCTAGTTATAATGTTGGGTGTGGTTACTTGTCGAGTATGGCCCTGGGGATCATTGGGACAGTTTGTACTAGTAGGTGGTGGTACGACAGTTGTTGGTGATATTTCACAAGTTCAGGATGACGGTGATTCTCCAGCAGCTCCTACTTTTTCTTCTATGGTGGGAGTTGAGTCTTCTTCATTTTGTATAATCTTGTAGTAGCTCTTCTACCGGCTTATACTAGATTCTAGGGAGGGCTGATTTCAAAAGTTGTAAAAGGTTTTCGCATTCTTGTAAACAACTTCATGTATTAAAAAAGTTTATTTTAGGATTTACTTCTTTTTCTACATTACCTGTTGGATCGGATGGTAAGGGTTCTCCTATCTAGATGGATTAGAGTAGGTACCCGCACAGCCCAGTAGTTGGGTTGTGATAAATGGCATCAGAGCCTAGGTTATCGGTCTCCCAGTACAAGAGCAAAATGTCAAATAGAGTCTTGTGAATTGGTGTGTTGATGTCCACATCTAATCCTTGGGAAGCTATGAAGCATTCTAGGAAAATCTCTCTTCTTTCATTCCTTTTCATGCGGTTCATTCACTTGCTTGTATGGGTTGAGTCCAATTAGTATCTCTCAATTCTAATTGGTATCTTAACAAAGTGAAGGATGTCATTAGATTCCGGTTGCAATAAGACAAGCAAGGGAAATTAGAACCGGGAAGGTTTCAATTGGTATTTGGCCGGGGAGGCTATGTAAGGGATGGACGAATCGGCTAATGGTTATCCATGAAGCGAATAAAAGGTAATGAAACTGATTTGATCGAGTGTTAGAGCTTTAGACTTATGATTCTATGTATTACATTATTTGAATAACTGCGATTGTGTGGTGTGTAATTGCTTGAGTTACTTTGAAGTTTGTGGTTAGTGAAGAGTCTTAACTTGGTTAAGTGTTAATGATTGAAGTAATTCTTATTTTAGGATTCAAGTGGAAAACAGTATGCTAAATACAGGGCAGGGTCTTATCGTTGGTAAAAATGATAAGGGGAAATGGTACATATACTTGTGGGAACTTAGGTTTCAAGTGGTTGGTATGCGAATAAGTACCAGGGACAAGGTCTATTATTGTTTAATAGTGGGAATCACGGTAGGACATGGATGATCGACTAATGGTCATCCATGGAACAAATAGAGAGTAAATTATGTGACTTGATTTTGTTGTAGTCTGAAGCTGAATTGTCTGTGTGTTACAGTTCTTGTATGGCTTACTTGGTTGGTATGTGATTGGTTGCCTTACTGTGAAATTGTGGGTCTAAAGGTCAATGTAATTTGAATTGGTATGATTTGGTTTGTGATAAAATGCTATGTGTGTGGAGTTAAAATTTCATAATTCTTTTGGAAATGGACTCATCATTAGATAAAATGGTGAAGGGAAAGGATTTACGACTGTAGGGAAGCTTCGGTTTTAGGACAGTCAGGACTTGGTTGGAAACCATGGGGGGAAAGGGTTATTGTTTCTTGATAGTGGGAATTTCGGTTAGGAAATTTTCATTTGTGATAACTCATGATCGTGACTTCAGTAAATTTATTCTGACTTTAAAAATTGTGATTTGCTTTAGTGATAAATTGTGGTATGCCCCAATTGGAATGGTTTGCATTACATTTGGGTATAGACTTATCATTGGTATAGATGGTAAGGGAACAAAAAGGGTTTAATGATTGTGGGGAAACTCTGGTTTCGGGACAGTCAGGATTGGTTGGAAATCATAAAAAGGAAAAAGTGGGACTAGTAGTGTACGATAGCGGGAATATATTTATGTGTGCAATTCTGGTGTGTTTTGTGTCTGACTTTATGGTAATAGGGTGCTAATTTCTCAACTCTGCATAGTTGAGGTTGGTCTTGAGGTTATGTTTTGAGACCGTAACACGTTTTTTGTATTAGCGTTGAGAACAAAGAAGGGGAATGAGAGAATTTTTCAGGGAATGGTAAATTTTCTAGGCCACTACTTTTAAGGGTTGCCATAGCGGTGTGTCAGTCGCTATAGAAGGATGAGCAGGGCATAATCCCTATCCTATTTTTCCCCTGTTCTATCTTTCATTCCCGGGTCATTTTTTTAAATTGATATTTGAGCTGCGAGCTATTGCAGGAATTATTTAGCATCCATGCACGATAAGAGGAAAGGGTAGATATGATAGCCCGGGGTATTGGTGAAATTTTGATTTACCACTGGTGGGAATAGTCACCTAGGTAGAACTTGGCAAAAATGACCCGTAATTGATAGAGTAGTGTTGGACACTTCTCATAGGCTTATGTTATGAGGGTGAGTAGTGGCTGGTTTATTATTGATGATCCTTACTGGTAGGGTCAGTTGAGTGATGGGGGTGTGCTTGCTATAGAATTGGTTAGGGTGTAAGTGCCTGGGTAGAATTCCCCCTAAGACGAGAGTTGACAAAAACCTCAAGCTAGGATGGGTTCCAATGGAATTTTTGCTATTGCGTGATTTAGAGATACGTGGTATCTCGGGGTACAGTGTTGATAGGAGTAAGGTGATATTATGATATGTGAGGAGCATAGTACCCCATAGGAAGCTTTCGGGATGGAGTTCAGGTTAGAAGAACTCCGAGTGTAGCAGGAAAGAGGACGGCATGGTGGGATCTAGTCCCCTTGGTGTGGAAAAACTGTTTTGTTCGTTAGTTGAGTTTCTTTTGCTCTGGTGTTTTGATGAGGCTCCGAATTTCTTGGGCACTCGAGGAGGGATAATCTTATTAGCCTTGTGTAGCTCGAAGGAAGTAATTCCTTGATAGAGCAGGAGTGAGTTGAATTTTGATTGAGATGGGTGCACCAAGGGATTGGGAAGTTTTGGTAGTTTGCATAAGGTTATATTTACACTGTCCTAGTAGAGTGTTAAGGTTCGGGGGGGAGGGGGGGGCGGAGGGCAGGCTCCTTATTTTCTTTCTGCCTTAGAGATCGTTCAGGGATGAATGATGGGTAAATTGGTATCTGTTGTAATGACTGGGCTTGTTTTTACGGGTAAAATTTTTGTGCCAATTTTTGAGTCAGAAGACTCCGGGTTTAGGAGTTGAAAATTTTAGGCTAGGCTAGTTTTGGCCATTTTTAGAGCGAGGTATGGTCTAGGGAAATCTGTGTAAGGATTGGGTAAAATGTCTTGATTTGAGCTAGTTTTCCATTTAGCTAATACATAAAGGAGTCTGGGAGACTTTTCGAAATCGAATTCGGGTAAGTAGAACTCTCAAAATCGAGATTGACATGAAAGGGTTGTTCTGGAACGTCAGGAAATTAAGTGTGTTGTAAAATGGACCCTTTTGAAAGGATTTATGACTTTCTGTCTCGTGTCAACTGCCGTAGCAGTTGACACACCGCCGTAGCAACCTCCGCTATAGCAGAGAAATTACCGCTATAATGGAAGTAAACATTGGTCAGCACTGCTATAGTCGTAGGTTCCGCTATAGTGGTAGGTTCCTCTATGGCGATACCGCTATAGTGGTTCATGGACCGCTATAGCAGTGCGACGATATCAGAAAAATCAAAAATGAGTTTTATACTTTCATTCTCTCTTATTCAACCCCAAAACAGACGAGGGTTACTCAATGAACCCTGTTAGGCTGATCCAAAGCTTGGGAGCCATGGGGAGGAGAAATTCTAGTTGAAAGGATGTGAAACCGCGGATTTAGGCCTACAGTTTCGTTAGGGAACACCTTCACGAATCCAGAAAGGGAATGGAACAACTTCTCAGCATCCAGGTAGGCTAGGTTCTCTTTGAGTAGATTGACCTTTGTCCATTTCGTACTTGTTCTATAGATTGAATGGGAGAATTCATGCCTTGTCCTTTGGGCACGGAGTCTGGAGGAGAATTGTTTGGGTTGAATTGGTTAAACTAGAATTGACAGAGTTGTGATAATGTTTTATGACATTTTGGGTTGTTATTCTTAATTAGGTATTGTATGATAATAAAATCCAGGGACTAGAATGTTGGGAAGGTTCGGGGAACCAAAAGGGGTTAGTAATTAACTAATGTTCAAGAAACAGAAGTTCTAGGAAAATGAATTGGTATAATTAGGATATCGTAATGGATGTGTTTCCAAGGCTAGGGGGTTTTCCCATGTTGTTTCTCGATCCTAGAAGGAGGGTCAGCAATAAAGGTGTCTAATGGCATATTTAAGGGGGTGATTCAGGGTTAGTCTCCGAACGGAATTAAACAGTTCATTGTGTACCCAGAATAGGGTAGGTAATGGTTATTGATTCTTGTATGCATTGTATGTTTGTGTACCTTTGTCTAAGCATTATGCGGGTTGTATGCTTAGGGAATGATTTAGAAATGTCTAAAGGTCCTATTATTGCTTGTTGGTTTACAAGTGTTGATTGTTCATTGTTTTGACTGTGGATTTCTGTGTGAAATTCGGTTGGCTCGGGTACCATGCCTGGTACAAGTTTACTAACGGTTGGATCGGGTACCACGCTTGGTATGGGTATACTAATGGTTGGCTCAGGTGCCATGCCTAGTACGGGAATACTAACGGTTGGCTTGGGTACCACGCCTGGTACATGTTTACTAACAGTTGGCTTGGGTACCATGCCTGCTACGGAGATACTAATGATTGTCTCAGGTACCACGCCTGGTACAGGTTCTATATTGGTTGGCTTGGGTACCAAGCCTGGTACGGGTTTGATCTTACTTGCTTTGACTGTATATGCTGACGATTGTTCCATGAGTAGACCAGATTAATTGTTGAATCTTTGAATGATTATTTTGGTCCTTTAGAGGCCGGGTTGCTACACTTAAATGTGGGATTGGTCCTGGGGTGGACAAGGTATTTCATGTTAATACTAGGCATTGGCATAGAGATCCTTGGTCGGTCCGGGAAGGATAAGAAGGGTATATGATACTATTATTTGCTCATTGTTTAAGATTGGTTGTTGAACCTGTTCTATGTGGTTGATAAGTTTGAAGTTAGACTGAGAGTCTGGAATTATATTGTTATGGTTTTAATTGTTACTTAATGTTCTTCTCATGTTGGGTTCTTGAGAGGGACGAGAGTTATCATTATTATTTGGAGTTTAGTTGGTCCTTGAAGGGTCGGGTTAGTGTTCTTAAGTGACAAGGTGGTCCTTTTGTGGGCCGGGGTCACATATTATTAGCATAGATGATGTCCTAGGGGTCCTTGTTTGGTCCAGGTTATGTAAAAGGGATATATGTTTATTGTCACTGAGAATTGTCAATGTCAGTTAGTCTTGTTACGTGCGGTTGATAACCTAAAGGGAAGACTTGTGGCCTGGTTATAATGTTGGGTGTGGTTACTTGTCGAGTATGGCCCTGGGGATCATTGGGACAGTTTGTACTAGTAGGTGGTGGTACGACAGTTGTGTTCTATGTCACTAAGTAGTGGGGTTTACTCTGAGTTGTTGAGTCATAATGGTTGATTGGGGGTAAAGGACTTGTAGCCCGGGTATGGGCATAGATGTTGGGTAATGACAAGGTGACCTGGGAAGTTTAGGTGTCAAGGTGACTTGGGGAAGCCTAGGTGTCTTGTGTGACTTGGGAAGTCTAGGTGACAAGGTGTGACTTGGGAAGTCTAGATGACAAGGTGACCTGGGAAGTCTAGGTGTCAAGGTGACTTGGGGAAGTCTAGGTGTCAGGTGTGACTTGGGAAGTCCAGGTGACAAGGTGACTTGGGAAGTCTAAGGGATAGGAAGGTTGTTTCTGAAGCGTGTTTTGATAAAGGTGGATGTGAAAGGGGTTGGAGTATTTAACTCATGTATTTACCTTGATTTCTTATATGATGGTCAGAATGGATTCGGGTCGACCGATGATGTCTATCAGTACGTGTGTTTGTACTAATTCTACTCTTGCTATTCCTTTTGGATATAGTGTGGTTGCAGGGTTGGTGATGTTTCACAGGTTCAGGATGATGGTTATTCTCCAGCAACTCCTACTTTTGCTTCTATGGTGAGAGTTGAGTCTTCTTCATTTTGTATCATCTTGTAGTAGCTCTTGTACCGGCTTAGACTAGATTTTAGGGAGGGATGATTTCAAAAATTGTAAAAGGTTTCCGCATTCTTGTAAATATTTTCATGTATTAAAAAGGTTTATTTCATGGTTTACTTCTTTTTCCGCATTGCTTGTTGGATCGTGTGGTAAGGGTTCCCCTATCTAGGTAGATTAGAGTATGTGTCCGCACGGCCCAGAAGTTGGATGTGACACATTAATGGATCCTCTACATCAGCTGAATGTGAACTATCTATTTGCAAGGGTGTCTGTATAGTAGCATTTGCCAGTTGCTGAGTTAAGTCATCATCCCTTGGAATGATTGCCAAAAGTTCCTTCTCCTTCTTTGATTTCTCCTTTTCTGATTGTTTTGCAGGTGATAGTTGTGCCTTATCTTCAGTATTTGTCACACTTTGGGCTCCTTCTTTACTGTTGTTCCCTTCTTTATTTTGTGCTACTGTATCAGCCTCTGTGTTGGGCTCATCATTAGAATTATTGCTGCTATGTTAATCCATGTTTTTTGTATTATCTGCATCCATTTCCTCTTTCCCTTTTTCTTGTAGTACATCAAAGGAGTTTGTAATAGTGATTCCTTTTGCTGCAGTAGGTTTCTCCTCCTCGGAGTCAGTAATTAACTTGGTGGTGCCATTATCAAAGTTGAATCTTCAACTTATGGGATTCCATTTTTCTAGAACCACTCCCCCATTTATGTACCTCCTCTGCACTAGGACATCATGTTGATCCTCCTTCTTATCTTCTTCTTGTATCTCCTCATTCTCTACTTTTTTCAGTTCAGGATATAAACTCCTGCACTCTTCTTCTACATGTCCTTGCAACTTGCAAGTGTGATAGTACTTGGGCAACATGTCATATTGGATTTTAATTTTCTGCACTCTAGTGTCATTTGTTTTCCTGTTCAGTACTTCCAATTCCACATAATCTGGGAGCTTAGCAGCCAAGTCTACCTGTACTTTAATTTTTTGCACAGCTTGGTCGAGTTCTGTTGATTGTAGTCGTATCCAAATGGATTGGCTTTCCCATAGCGGATGTTAGGGAGAATAGTGATTCCTTTACAAAAACGTAGGAAGAAGGTCTGGGAATGACATCCAAGCCATCGCTTGCATTGTCTCTTCTTCCGGTTTGAACTTTGCATCATAAATAATAGGCGTCATCTGGTATGCTATGCCATCTTTTGTTGTGATATAGTAAACATTTTTGGAGAGTATGTTTACAAAGTCCTCCATTAAGCAAAAACCTCATTAATATGTGTATGTGTCTAAGATGGCCAATTTCGCAGTATCCTTTAATCTTGCATTGCTTTGGTATTTGGCTGCATAACTCTTCCAACTCACGCCACCCATAGGAGAATTTACCAATCACTGCTAGTTATAGTTCCTCAATTATATTCATCTTTTCCACTTCTTCTTCTGTCGACATAACTCTTAGTACTCCATGGTTGTATGCTACTGTCTTCATAGGGATTTATTCTTTTATCGTCTGTTTACCGTTGGGCTTTATCACATCTATGTATTGTAATTTTTGTTCAGCATGATAGGCTTGTACTTTGATCAGTTGTTCTCTTTTAGGAAAACTAGTGGGCTCGGTAGGCAATGTAGTCTTGTTGGGTGAGTGTCATGACCCAACTACCGGGCCGTGCGGGAACCTACTCTAAGCACCTAGATAGGTGAGCTCTTACCACCCGATCCAACAGGCAATTGCAAAAATCAAAGTAAACCATAAAACCTCCTTTTAAATACATGAAAACATTTACAAACCGTATTTCAGGAAAAATCCTTTACAAAATTGAATACAGTAAAACCACTTTTACAACTTGAAAACAACCCTCCCTAGGATCTAGTCTAAGCAGGTACGAGAGCTATAGGAGAAATACAAGTAAATAGAAGGAGACACAACTTCCACCATGGAATCGAAGAGTAGAAGCTGTTGGAGATCCCCATCGTCATGTACCAATGAAACATCAGTGACCATGCAACCAGACTATACACAAAAAGTTATAGCAAGAATAGTATCAGTACAAACATACATACTGGTAGGCATCATTGGTCAACCCGAATCCACTCCATACCATCATATAATAAATAAAGAGAAAATATGCAAATAATTACAATACTCCAGTCCTTCAACACCCGCCTTTACCAAACTAAACATCAACCCTACCATGAACTTATACATCATGTCCCAAGCCTCCCCATCCCCTTCCTCTGCCAACTCCACCACTCAGAGATTCTACACCCTAGAATCTACGACTTCCCAGGTCACATTTAACCATTAGACGTTCCAAGTCACCTTAACCATTAGACTTCCAAATTCACCTTAACACTAGTATGACCACTATGTCTTGACCCAGACTATTATTTCATTACTCAAGTCAACCCCTATGACTCCACAACCATAAACAAACCCTACTACCCTAAACTAGACCACATCCCTTCGTGTTAATACTTACCAGTACCGAACCTCCAAGAGACCCATAGGATAATACACAACGGATAATAATAATAATAATAAGCAATCCACTCCTTTTTGAGTGACCCGGACCACCCAAGGACCCCTAGGACAATGCCTACGTGTTCAACATGAAACCCCAAGGTCACGCCCGAGGTTACCCCCTGGACGTAACACAGGACTTGGGATCACAAGTACCCAGAGATAACCCCTTGGTCATAGCATACTCAAGCATAACAATAAAATAAGAGTGGAAGCATAATAGAGGAATCTAAATGTAGGCATAACCATGAATCGTCAAGTCAAATAAGGATACAACATAAGGAATGAAACTCGAATACTATCTATGTCTGAAAGCCTCTACTCTTAACATAAAGAGTTGCTAGGACATGACCCTAGCTGACTCAAAATGCATAAATAAGAAATCCATACAAGCTAAAAATAACCAGTCGTTGACCTAAGAGGACTCACCAACCGCTGACAGAGGAGTGTCCTGGGAACTTAAGCCACGTATCTGAAAAGGAGCACCTGAATCTGCATCATCAAAGGATGCAACGCAAGATATGCGTCAGTAATATAAGATATACGTAATATGTGAGCGATGCATGAATATAATAAAAACAGTTTAAAACATGCTTGAAATGAACTTATTACATAAGGAAAGGACATGAATAAGTGTCAAGGTATAAGACAATAAAACATGCAATAAAGTTTAAGTTCAAATATAGAATCATGTAACTTGATAGCTTGAAAATAATCATGTGGGAGTTTCTCTTAATCAACCTAAACCATGTTGAGCTACATGGAGTCCAGTGTTATGAACCCACACCAAAAAAGGTTTTCCTAATAGGCCTAAGTTAGAACCATGTCATAAAGGATCCTGTCATAAGACACAGAGGGCAACCTACGGTGGCAACGTAGTTTTGGACTTGAGTTATCTGAACCCTCGTCTCTTGGTGCTAAATACTACTCCCAAAACATAATAACATAAGATCATATACATGTGACATATCTGATGCCAAAATTGTTCATAATGTTTTCATACCTCGGATCGTCATACTACTCATGAATTTTAGTTTAGAAATCAATTCATGAGCATTAATAGAACATCGGGTGTCTTGCCTTGCATAATACTTCATAACAAGGAAAATTTGCATGGCTTTAGTTCAATTTCATAAAACATATACTTTCATAGAACATAAGAACTAGGCATGCACATGCTTGAAAATCCCTAAGGAACATGCTATCAAAAATCCAAATTGCTTAAATCAACTTCATGCATGTAGAAATTTCCATGGTTAAACTTCAATTCATGAAATAAGAGTTAACATGCAGAAACCCATGTGAAATCATGTAATTTAATGGTAATTTCATAATCAAAATCATGAGAAGATCATATTTAGCATAACCCATAAGAATTGGATAAGAACCCTAATTTGAAGATCATCAAATCAAAATTTGAATTAGGAGTTTTGGGCATAAGAGTGAAAGGAACTCATTGTTGATTACCCACATACCTTGATTGAAGATAACCCACTTGAATTGAAAAAACTTAGGAGTCTTGAACTTGGATCTTGGAGAGGAACTTTTCCTTTTTGGGAGAAGGATGAAGATCTTAGGAGAAACTTAGGCTAATGAGGGTGAAAAATCTACTTGAAATAGTCAAAAATATATCATTTAGGAGTTAAAAGGGTGGGTAATAACCAAAATACCCCTGGGAAATAATTAAGAAAAAGCTAAAAAAAGTCGACTACAGGGACCACAAGTTGGTCGACGGGCCATCAAACTGATCCGTGTTTTCCCCAGACATTTAGATGAGGCTACTGGAAGTGCACTCCACGAGTCACCCTACGGTCCGTACTTCCAAATGACAGACCGTCCTGTTGACCCGTGGTTTTCCTTGAGAAATTTTGGCCCTATGAACCTCAGGGATTAAGGGTGAGAATGATGGTCCATCGTCCAGAAGGATAGACCGTCCTTTGACTCATCATTTCTAGGACAGTTTTAGAGGTCTTCTGGAATTTGGACAACTAGTGCACAGGACGGACTGTAGTTTCAAACCATTAACCGTCGACTGACTCGTCGTCTCTGGAAACTTGAGATTTTTCTGAGATTTTAACTTAGATAGCTGGTTTGATTTATGGGGTGTTACAACATCTCCCCTTGGGATCATTCGTCTTTGAATGAATACTAAACAAGAGAGAACTGAAGAGAAAACAGCCCAATCAGTCAAAAAAATATGGAAATCAAGAAATAAACTTGGAAACTGAACTTCTTAACTTGAAAACATGATGAACTAACTTCGATAACATACATACATGATAGGATCATTAGAGGACTGATGGAATAGAATCAGAGAAACATACTAAGGAGAAAACTAGCACCTTAAGCTGGAACTGAATCGGAATGGAAGAGATGAGGATATTTGGCCTTCATGGTCTCTTCCGCTTCCCAAGTAGCACCCTCTAAAAGATGATTCCTCCAAAGGACTTTCACCAAAGCGACTTCTTTGTTCCTCAACCTTTGAATCTGATGATCAAGGATCTCCACGGGGACCTCCTCATAAGTGAGACTATCCTTCACCCCCACATCTTCCAAAGGAACAATCAAGGCTGGATCACCAACACATTTCTTCAACAAGGAAACATGGAACACCGGATGAATAGCTTCCAAATCCGAAGGCAAGTCCAACTCCTAAGCAACACTATCAACCCTCCTCAAAATCTGATAAGGACCTACAAAATAGGGACTGAGCCTCTCTTTCTTGCCAAATCTCGTCACACCCTTCATGGATGACAATTTCAGAAAAAACCCAATCATCAACTTCAAACTCCAACTCCCTTGTTCTCACATCTGCATATGATTTCTGTCGACTCTGAGCGGTCTTCAACCTCTCCCTAATGATCTGAACCTTCTCCATAGTCTCATGCACCAAATCTGGACCAATCAAAGCTGTTTCACCTACCTCAAACCAACCAATAGGAGATGTACATCTCCGACCATAGAGTACCTCATATGGAGCCATCTGGATACTAGAGTGGAAGTTGTTGTTGTAGGCAAACTCGATAAGAGGTAAGTGATCATCCTAGTTACCTTTGAAATAAATCACACAAGATCTCAACATATATTCTATAGTCTGAATAGTATGGTCAGCCTGGCCATCCGTCTGAGGGTGAAAAGTTGTGCTAAGCTTCACCTGGGTACCAAGACCTCTCTGAAACAACCTCCAAAACTAAGATGTAAACTGAGGACCTCTAACTGAAGTAATGGGCAATGGAACATCATGCAATCGAACAATCTCTTGAATTTAAAGCCTGGCATAATCGTCCGTTGAATCAGTAGTCTTAACAGCCAAGAAATGGGATGACTTGGTCATCCGATCGACAATCACCCAAATGGAATCATGTTGCATTTGCGTACGAGGCAAACCAATAATAAAGTCCATATTGATCTCTTCCCATTTCCAAGTGGGAAGGTCAATATCCTAAATCATGCCACCCGGTCGTTGATGCTCCACCTTCACCTGATGATAGTTGGGACACTTAGCCACAAACCCGGCTATGTCCCTATTCATACCATTCCACCAAAAGACTTGTCGTAGATCATGGTACATCTTGGTGGCACCTGGATGGATGGAATATCTAAAACTATGAGCCTCAGTTAGAATTTGCTATCTCAACCCATTTACATATGGCACACATAAAGGACCCTAATAACGGAGCACACCATCTCCCCCTTGGGAGAAAACCTCAACCCACTATTTATGAACTGCACCCTTAAGCTGAAGCAAATCAGATCACTGTCTTGCTTTGCCTTTACCTCAGCTACCAAGGATGACTCGGAGCCATTCTGAACAATAACACAACCCTCAGTAGAGTCTATAAGTCACACTCCCAATCGGGATAGTTGATGAACATCTTTCACCAATTTCTTCTTCCCATCTTCAATCAAGGCCATACTACCCATGGACAATCTACTTAAAGAATCCGCCATAATATTGGCTTTACCCGGGTGGTAAAGCACACTCATATCATAATCCTTAAGGATCTCAAGCCACCTCCTTTTGATGCAAATTCAACTTCTTTTGAGAGAACACATGCTGAAGACTTTTGTGATCCGTGAACACATCAACATGCACAGAATACAAGTAATGTCTCCAAATCTTCAAAGCAAAGACTACGGCTGCTAGCTCAAGATCATGAGTAGGGTAGTTCTTCTCATGAACCTTAAGTTGTCTCAAGGCATAAGAAATCACCTTACCCCGCTGCATCAAAACACAACCCAAACTGATCCTGAAAGTATCACAATACAACATAAAATCATCTAGGCCCTCGGGTAGAGTCAATACTGGAGTGGTGGTCAACCTAGTCTTCAATTACTGAAAGCTTTTCTCACAAGTGTCGGACCACTGAAACTTAACCTTTTTCTGAGTCAATCGGGTCAAAGGTGAAGCAATGGAAAAGAACTCTTCCACCAAGCTCATGTAGTAACCAGCCAAACCCAAGAAGATTTTAATATCAGAGGGGGAAGTGGGTCTAGGCCAATTCTTTACTGCCTCAATCTTCTGAGAATCAACCTGAATACCATCACTAGACACAATGTGACGCAGAAAAGCAACGGATTGCATCCAAAACTCACACTTGCTAAACTTAGCAAACAACTGTCTATCTTTGAGGGCTTGCAACACTACCCTCAAATAGTCCACATGCTCCTCCTCACTCCGAAAATAGATAAGGATATTATCAATGAACACAATGACAAACATATCCAAATACGGCTTGAACACAAGATTCATCAAATCCATGAAAGTTTCAGGAGCATTTGTTAGACCAAAAGACATAACAATAAACTCATAATGACCATACCGAGTCCTGAAGGCTGTCTTCGAGATACCACACTCCCGGGCCCAAAGCTGATTAATAACCGGATCTAAGAACAATCTTGGAGAAGAAACTAGCACCCTGAAGCTGATCGAACAAGTCATCAATCCTAGAAATGGGATACTTATTCTTGATTGTGACCTTGTTCAATTGGCGGTAGCCAATACACATCCTAAGGGAACCATCTTTCTTCTGAACAAACAAAACCGGAGCACCCCAAGGAGAAATGCTAGGCCTGATGAACCCTTTGTCAAGAAGATCCTTCAACTGATCCTTTAACTCTCTAAGTTCTGCTGGATCCATTCTATAGGGAGGAATAAAGATAGGATGCATATCTGAAAGAAGATCTATCCCAAAGTCGATCTCCTGCTCGAGAGGGAATCTGGGCAAATCCTTGGGAAACACTTCCAGAAATTTGTTAACATCAGGAATAGACTGAAGAGAAGGGGTTCCAGACTCCATGTCCATAACCCGAACAATATGATAGACATAACCCTTAGAAATCATCTTCCTAGCCTTAAGATAAGATATGAAGCGACCTTTTGATAAAGGGGGACTACCTTGCCACTCTAAGACGAGTTCATTAGGAAACTTGAAACTGACAACCCGAGTCCGACAATCAACCGAAGCATAACAAACATACAACAAATCCATACCAAGAATGACATCAAAATTAGTCATCTCCAACTCTACTAAATCTGCTGAAGTAACTCTATGAAGGACTGAGATAGGGCAATTTTGGTAGATTCTTTCGGCTAGGACTGACTCACCGGCAGGAGTAGAAAAACCAAAGGGTTCTAAAATCAATTAAGAAAAAACTTCGAACTTGCATGCTACATAAGGGGTCATAAAAGAAAAGGAGGCACTAGGGTCCAACAAAGCATATACATCAAAAGAGAAGACTTTTAACATACCAGTAACAACATCTAGGGAACCCTCCTGATCCTGAAAAGCGTATGAAACATATAGAAAAGTGGCCTGGGAACTCTAGCCACGTATCTGAAAGGGAGCACCTGAATATGCATTATCAAAGGATGCAGCGCAACAGATGCTTCAGTAATATAGGATGTACCGAATATGTGAGTGATGCATGAACATGATAAAAATACTTTAAAACATGCTTGAAATGAACTTATTACATAGGGAAAGGACATGAATAAGTGTCAAGGTATAAGACAATAAAACATGCAATAAATTTTAAGTTCAAATATAGAATCATGTAACTTGATAACTTGAAAATAATCATGTGGGAGTTTCTCTTAACCGATATAAACCATGGTGAGCTACATGGAGTCCAGTTTCATGAACCCACACCGAAAAAGGTTGTCCTAATCGGCCAAAGTTAGAATCATGTCATAAATGATCCTGTCATAAGCCACAGAGGGCAACTTACGGTGGCAACATAGTTTTGGACTTGGGTTATCTGAACTCTCGTCTCTCGGTGCTAAATACTACTCCCAAAACATAATAACATGAGCTCATATATATGTGACATATCTGATGCCAAACTTGTTCATAACGTGTTCATACCCCGGATCATCATACTACTCATGAATTTTGGTTTAGAAATTGATTCATGAGCATTGATGGAGCATCGGGTGTCTTGTCTTGCATAATACTTCATAACATGGAAAATTTGCATGGCTCTAGTTCAATTTCATAAAACATATACTTTCATAGAACACAGGAACTAGGCATGCACATGCTTGAAAATCCATAAGGAATATTCTATCAAAAATCAAATTTGCTTAAATCAACTTCATGCATGTAGAAATTTCCATGACTAAACATCAATTCATGAAATAAGAGTTAACATGTAGAAACCCATGTAGAATCATGTAATTTAATAGTAATTTCATAATCAAAATCATGAGAAGATCATATTTACAAAACCCATAAGAATTTAATAAGAACCCTAATTTGAAGATCATGAAATCAAAATTTGAAATAGGGGTTTTGGACACAAGGGTGAAAGGAACCCAATTGTTGATTACCCACATACCTTGATTGAAGATAACCCACTTGAATTGAAAAGACTTAGGAGGCTTGAACTTGGAGCTTGAGACTTGGAGCTTGGAGAGGAACTTTTCCTTTTTGTGAGAAGGATGAAGATCTTAGGAGAAACTTAGGCTAATGAGGGTGAATACCCTACTTGAAATAATAAAAATGACATCATTTTGGAGTTAAAAGGGTGGGTAGTGACCAAAATAACCCTGGGACATAATTAAGAAAAAGTTGGAAAAAGTTGACTTCAGGGACCACGAGTTGGTCGACCATCCGTCGTTCAAAAGGATGGGCCATCAAACTGATCAGTGTTTTCCCCAGACATTTAGATGAGGCTACTGGAAATGCACTCCACGAGTCACATTACGGTCCATCGTTTCCAAATGATGGACCATCCTATTGACCAGTGGTTTGCCTTGTGCAATTTTGGCCCTCTGAACCTCAGGGATTAAGGGTGAGAATGACGGTCCGTCGTCCATAAGGACGGACCGTACTTTGACTCATTATTTATGGGACAATTTTAGAGGTCTTCTGGAATTTGGACAACGAGTGCATAGGACATACAGTGGTTTCAAACCACGAACCATCGACTGACTCGTCGTCTTTGGAAACTTGAGATTTTTCTGAATTTTTTTTGACATTTTAATTTAGATAGCTGGTTTGATTTCCCGGGTGTTACACCCAGTCTACACTAAGACCAACCCCATATTTAAACATAACCAAGCGGCCTCTCATGGACCATTATGAAATAATTATAATTTAAGGATATGACCTGATCCACTCATGGAACCATTGACAAAATATAATCAATACAAGTAAACTCAACTACGTACCAAGAGTGGTACCAACGCCAACCAACGTAGAACATATACCAAGCATGGCACCCGAGCCAACTGATAAGTATCACGTACAAGGAGTGGTACCTGAGCAAACCAATATGTAACATGTACCAGGCGTGGTACCCAAGCCAACCAATATATAACCTGTACCAAGTGTGGTACCCGAGCCAACCAAATGTCACACACAATGCAACAAGTCAATAATTAATGAACAACATCACACTTGTAAACCAACAAGCAACCATACCAGGTTCATTTCACATAATTGACACAGGATAGCTAGACATTTATAATTCTATTCCCTAAGTATGCAACCACATACAATAGTAAGCAATAGTACATGAAAAATATATTATATTTGGGGAAAACAATAACCATTACCTACCTCGATAGGTCTGTAACCCTAACCTTAAAATTCCGTCCGAAGACTAAATCCCAGTTCACCCTCTAGACACATAATCAGATGATACCTCACTCCTGAAACCTTCCTTTTAAGACAAACATAGAACAGGATCATCCCCATAACCTTGAGGCTTCAACCATTCATGTTCACCCTATTTCTTGTATATCTAATCATTTCTGAAACCCCCTATAATTAGCCATTTATTTACCCATGTAATTTCCAGTTCCCGAACCTTCCCAAAAATCTGATACCTAAATTCTAATATCACCCACTAATTAACAATTATAAACAACCTGAGATGAGACACATCACCCCAACTCTATCATTTCCTACTCCAAAATAGTAAAAACACAACACTACTCCAGACTCCGTACACGAAGGCCTAAACATGAATTCTTCTTTCAATCTATACAACAATACAAAATGGAAACAGGTCTAGGTTTACTCAATGAAAAGAAACCTAGCCTACCTGGATGCCAAGCAGTTGCACAACACATATTTTGGCTCCATGGAGGCATTTTCTGACGGATGACATGCCCAAAATTTATAGTTCCACATCCTTTTAGCCGGAATCTCTCCTCTCTATGGCTCCCAAGCCTTGGAGCAGTCTAAGAGGGTTTTTGGGGTAACCCTCATATGTTTTCCAACTGAGAAGGAGAAGTCTTTTATAAAAATCATGTAATTCTAGTTGTTGTTTTCTACCATACCGCTATAGCGGCTGGCTGACCGCTACACTGGTGGTGCTATAGCAGAACAATTTCCACTATAGCAGAGTGACATTCGTCCAGATGAATTTCAAATCTGAAATTTTCATCGCGTCAACCCTACTTAAGTCAAAACATATTTAATCATTCTCAAAATCTGAAATATAGTGATTTCTAAAAATATTAACGGGTTAGGCCATTACAATAGATACCAATTTACCCATTGCTAATCCCCAAATAATCCTGTAAGAGAGAGTATGAAGAACTAGTCCAGGGCTCTCACAGTCCCATTTGACCGCGTAATTATGGTTTCACACGAAATATCGACACTCCCCCCTATTTTAGTCGCACATGACTCAATGGAAAAAATATTAGTATCCCGCTCTGACGAGGAATTTCCTTCCCCGAGTTATCAAAAAAAATTCTTAAAGTAACCTTCTCCGAGTACCCAAGAAATCTAAGGCCTCTTAGAAACATCAGAGGGAAAGAATTTTAAAAGACTCAGAAGGAACCTTTACTTTCCAAAGTTGAAATATCATCTGCTATAGCGGGATTTATACCGCTATAACAAGGTGCCAATCGTTATGGCAGTTAGCAATAGTTGAAATAGGGGAGAAATAGGTTTTCATTCCCATTCTCCTCTATTTGCCATCCAATAACACTTTCTTCCTCTCGATAACCTCACTCCCGACATCGAAAAATCCAGGTAACAGTTGTACCTGCTTTCTCTTCTACTTTGTTGCACGATTATAGCTTGGATTTTGATATATAATTGGTTTTGGGGTTTGAACCTAGGTTGGATTTTTGCCGAATTTCTGAAGCATGGATGCTTCCCTTACATCTACAATGCTTCCACAGCATTCTCAGCATAAGGATTATAGAACCCTTGGCCAAAAATGGGCGCAAAATAGTGGGGGGTGAAGGTTTGTTCTTGGAGAAAATTTGTGATTTGAACAAATTTTAGGGGTTATAATGCCCAAATTTTTGCATAAGGAATTTTGGGTCTTAGGGGCACCATAGATGCACCCCTTGAAGATCTGGAATGATGAAGATTGTTATATCGGAACCCAACCTCTATAGTGGTCCTGCTATAGCAAAGAACTTCCTGTTATAGCAGTTACGTTATAGCGGAAGGCTGAAACCACTAGCCTCCCAGGCATACACTTAGAGAGATTTTTCATTTTAAAACTCATTTCCTTACGCTTATCAAGTTCTAACCCCCGCCCCTTGCCACATTGTAGGTTAACACACTCAAAGGCTGGAGAACAAGTACCTGAGTATCCCTATGATAAGTTCCCCAATGATGCTAGTCGGAAGAGGTTCTGAGACTACCACATGCTAGGCTTCTATTTTGACAGGGCCATCAAAATGGATGGGGCGGATAAGAAAGCAGTCACCTTCTATCGCAGTCTCATAGAATTCAGCTGGGCCTATTAGTGGTGGCTCCCCTTCCGGGCTTTCAGGATGGGTACGGGAGTTTTATGTCATAGTCCCCACCGTTCTTTGGGATGATCCCAACCCCATCATTCGTATCCTAGGGATGGATGTTCTTGTGGATTCTCAGACTATCAATGAGGTTCTAGGGGTGACTCATATTTCAAACGCAACATATGAGTCCAACTCTCGACTGTGGGATATGAATTGGCTGAGGGATACCTTGGTAGATGAGGAGTTTAGGGGTCAGGTCTACTAGCCCAGTGTTGAGACCATCACTAGTGCTTTCTTTTTTGCAGATGCTAGGAGGTGGCTGAATCTGGTGTCCTGGGGGATCCGTCTGTCGAGCAATACCACCAATGTGACTTATGCTCGGGCTCTAGTGATTTTTTGTGTTATGAAAGGAATCATCATGAATGTGGGGGACCAGATCATCTCTGAGTGGAAGGACTTCTACCGGAGTCCTAGGAAAGGCCCTTTTCTTCTGGGTTTGGTGTCTGAGTTGTGCAGGTAGGTTGCGATGCCCGAGGATCACACTGATAGGGTGGTGGAAATGTATGTTGCCTTCAATCCCCTCGAGGTGAAAGTTGTCACCTCCAAGAAGAAAAGGAAGATGGATGAAGCAGGGAGCAGCCAGGCTGCCGAGGATGATGATGACACTCCCACACCTCCTTCCCAGTCCGAGCCCCCAATCACTAGAAGCCAGCTTAATCAAGGTCAGGCGATTCATGGAGGGTACTACTGTTGGGGGTACAACCCCTCCTCTTTCTGCTCAGGACTTTGCAGCACTCCGTAGGGAGTTAGATGAATAGAAGAAGAAGAAGAAGCGCTCTCAGGATCACATTCTTTCTCGGATGTGGAAGACCATTAAGGTCATGTTCACCTGCTCTGCCCCCAATCAAGAGCTTCCCCAGCTAGAGCCATAGGATTTTTAGGAATTCCCCTTCTTGAGCGATGGTGAGGCCTAGGACCCCCCCCCCCCCCATTATTATATTAGACTACTTCTTCCTTGGTTTTTCCCCCTTTTGGGGAATGTACTAGGCGATGATTCCCTTTCCTTTCCCCTTTCATTTTTAAGCACATCGATGCTAGTTTCAGACAATATTTCCCTTATATGCATCCAACCTTTGTTCTACTGGTGTTTTCCTGATTTTACATAGAAGCTCGTAGTTTAACTATGCCTTAGATGCCCCAGAATGAAAGGAAAAATAGGGGAAAACAGGGCACGAGTTCTGCCCCGCGCCCTTCCGCTATAGCGGGTGTCATACTGCTACAGAGGTACCGCCATAGCGGGGAAATTTCTGTTATAGCGGTCCCGACGTTAGTTGCCCAGAAAATTAAAATTTTCAACAAAGTTCACTCATTCCCCATTCCCAATTATCAATGTTAACCCCATAAATCCCACCTTGGTCTTAAGCATAACCCCAAGACCATCCCTGATACTACATAATTCAAAACTTAGCATCACTCCATTATCAAATCAATCACGAATTACAAGGGAAAACTGTTCACAACAACACATTCCTGCTATCATACAAGAACGACTTCCCCCCTTTTCCCATGGTTCCCAACCAACCCGACTATCCTGAAACTGGAGTTTCCCCACAGTCACAAGTCTTGTTCCCTTACCATCTTAACCAATGATAAGACCCATCCCAAAAAGTAATACGAAATTTTCATTTGATACACATAGCAATTATCATTACCCAAAGCACACCAATTCCAAATCATGACTCCCTTTAGACCCAAATATTCACAGTTAGGAAATCAATTATACACCCACAATTTCAGTCATACAAGCACTGTAACACACAAAATTTCAAGCTTCAAGCTACAACAAAATCAAGTCATATATACTACTCTGTATTCGCCCCATGGATGGCTATTAGTCAGTCATCCATGCTTTACCATAGCCTCTCAGTCCATATACCAATTGAAACCTTCTCGATTCCAGATTCTTTTGTTTGTCTCATTGCAATCGGAGTCCAAAGACATCCTGCACTTTGTTGAGATATCAATTGGAATCGAGAGATACCAATTAGACTCAACTCATACAAGAAAATAAATAAACTGTGCAAAAAGAATGAAGAAGAGAGATGATTCCTAGAATTCTTTATAGTTTCCCAAGGATTAGATGTGGACGTCAATACACTAATCTGCAAGACTCTACTAAGCATTTTCCTCTTCTACTGGAAGACCGGTAACCTAGGCTCTAATAACATCTGTCATGATCAACCTACCGAGCCATGTAGACACCAATTCTAAGCACCTAGATAGGCGAACCCTTACCATCCAATCCAACAGGCTATTGCAGAAATCAAAGTAAACCATAAAACTGCCTTTTAAATACATGAAAACGTTCACAAACCTTTATTTCAAGAAAAAAATCCTTTACAAAATTGAATACAGTAAAACCACTTTTACAACTTGAAAACAATCCTCCCTAGGATCTAGTCTAAGAAGGTACAAGATCTACTACAAGAGAAATACAAGTAAATAAAAGGAGATACATCTTCCACCATGGAATCGAATAGTAGAAGATGTTGGAGATCGCCATCGTTATGTACCTATGAAACATCATTGACCCTGTAACCAGACTATACCCAAAAAGGTATAGCAAGAGTAGTATTAGTACAAAAACACATACTGGTAGGCATCATCAGTCAAACTGAATCCACTCCATACCATCATATAAGAAATCAAGATAAAATATGCAAATAATTACAATACTCCAGTCCTTCAACACCCTTCTTTACCAAACCCAACATCAACCCGACCATGAACTTATACATCATGTCCCAAGCCTCTCCATCCCATTCCGCTGCCAACTCTACCACTCGGAGACTCTACACCCTGGCACCTATGACTTTCAAGGTCATACTTAACCATTAGACTTTCCAAGTCACCTTAACCCTTAGACTTCCCAAGTCACCTTAACACTACTACAACCACTATGTCCAGACCCGGACTATCATTCCCTTAATCAAGTCAACCCCTATGACTCAACAACCATAAGCAAACCCCACTACCCTAAACTAGACCACATCCGTTCGTGTTACTACTTACCAGTACCAAACCGCCCAGAGACCCCTAGGACAATACACAACGTATAATAACAATAAGCAATCCACTCTTTTTTGAGTGGCTCGGACCACCCAAGGATCCCTAGAACAACGCCTACATGTTCAACGCGCAACCCAGGTCTACACTAAGACCAACCCCACATTTAAATTAAACCACCCGGCCTCTCATAGAACATTATGCAATAATCATAATTCAAGGATACGACTAGATCCACTCATGGAATCATTGACAAAATGTAATCAATACAAATAAACTTAACCCCGTACTAGGCGTGGTACTCGAGCCAACTAATATAGAACTTTTACCAGACGTGGTACCCGAGCCAACAGATAATTATCCCATACCAGGCGTGGTACCCCAGCCAACTAATATGTAACTTGTAAAATGCGTGGTACCCAAGCCAACCAATATGTAACATGTACCAAGCGTGGTACCTGAGCCAACCGAATATCATACACAATCTAACAAGTCAATAATTAATGAACAACATCACACTTGTAAACCAATAAGAAACCATACTAGGTTCATTTCACATAATTGACATAGGATAGCTAGAAATTCATAATTTTATTCCCTAAGCATGCAACCATATATAATACTAAGTAACAGTATATGAACAAATATCGCATTTGGGATAAACAATAACCTTCACCTACCTCGATCGGTCCGTAACCCCAATCTTGAAATCCCATTCGAAGACTAAGTCCCGGTTCACCCTCTAGACATCTAATCAGATGATACCTCACTCTCAAAACCTTTATTTTAAGATAAACATAGAACATGATCATCCCCCTAACCTTGAGGATTCAACTATTCATGTTCATCCTATTTCTTGTATATCGAAGCATTCCCGAAACTTCTTATAATTAGCCATTTATTTACCCATGGCATTTTTGGTTCCCGAACCTTCCCAAAAATTTGATTGCAGGATTATAACATCACCCGCCAATTAACAATTATAAACAACCCAGGATGAGACACATCACCCCAACCCTATTATTTCTTATTCCAAAATAGTCAAAACACAACACTACTCCAGAATCCATGCCCGAAGGCTTAAACATGAAATCTCCTTTCATCCTATATAATAATAGAAAATTAAAATAGGTCTAGGTCTACTCAATGAAAAGAAACCTAGCCTACCTGGACGCCTAACAGTTGCACAACGCACATTCTGGTTTCGTGAAGGCATTTTCTAACGAATGACTAGCCAAAAATTCATGGTTCCGCGTCCTTTTAGCTGGAATCTCTCTTTCCCATGGCTCCCAAGCCTTGAAGCAGCCTAGGAGGGTATTTAGAGTAACCCTCATGTATTTTATAACTGAGAAGGAGAAGTATTGTATAAAAATCACATAATTCTGGTTTTTTTTTCCCATCATACCGCTATAGCGGCTGGCTTACCGCTACAGTGGTGGTGCTATCGCAGAATAATTTCCACTATAGCAGAGTGACGTCAGCCCAAACGAATTTCAAATCCAAAATTTTTGTCGCATCGACCCAACTTAAGTCAAAATATATTTAATCATTCTCAAAATCCATGATATAGTTTAAAATAACGACGGGTTAGATAATTACAGTGAGTTGGAGTGATATAGTTCAGGGAAATTTGTGATGGACATGAGAAAAGTCATGAAAGGTTTTTGGCCAGCCTCAGGGGGCTGATCAGTGGCCGGACCAGCATGCCAGTGGCGGTGGGTGATCTGGGATTAAGGTGAGTGTGCAGGGTTAAGTCTTAGGCAGCGGCATCTTTTTTGGTGTATATTACTGTAATTGTTGAGTACTGTACTGCTACATTCATTTTTGCGTTCTTGAAGTAAATATTTGAAATCATATAATGTCTATTAGCTAAGTCTCAATCTAGATTTCACAGTAATAAGTCATTTATTCAACTCTCTAATCTCATAAATATGCCCAATCTATGACATGATTTGTATAATAAACTATCAACTAAGTCAAGTCTAAAAGTATTTTATAACCTACCCCAACGATCGAGTTGTTGCACCACAAATTCTCACACGATCTATTTCTCTCTATGAATCACCTCGATAAGCTCTCCATCTATCAAAATCATGCTCTTCAAAAGTATATGAATCTATCAACACTCATATCATTATGTAAAATTTCAGGTCAAAAATCAAGTAAAAAATCAACCCTAAGCCCTCAAGGTCAAAATTGAAATTTATTTTAAAATAAGTTTACCCATAACACAAGGGTCTCATATCTGAAATTTCATCAAAAACCTAAGCTTGAATAGACCGTCAAATCATCGAAATATGATTCCAAAATGTTAGGTACAAAATATCTAATTTTTAATATTCTAACGCGGATTAAATGGCAAAACAAGCAATAGATTAGTGGGGAGATACTAAGTACGGAGTTAGATTCTTACCTTCCCCCCTCCCCCCACGATGAAATCTCAAAATAGCTTTAAAAATTACCTTAATTCGAGCTCAAAATCTCTCGAAATTGAAATTAAAAATCTAAGTTCAAATTTGAGAATTCAATTTTGTCTAGGTGCACTTAACCTTTGTGAATGTGACCACCTGACCCAACCGACAGCCTCGTGAAAGAGAGGCACATCTCATGAACGTGAAGCACCAGGTTGACCCAGCCTAGACAACCTTTCGAACGAACGCGGTGGGTCCATCACGAACACAATAGCCAAAGAAAATCCTTCTTCACGAATGAGAAAAATGGACTAGTCGCTGCACCAAAAAGAACAAACCAACATTTAAAAAACATGCAAGCACTCAAAATGGACCCTAGAAAATCATTCAAAATCTTTCAAACATAAATCAATTATACAAATCAATCATACAATACTGTTCAGACCTGTTGGAATCATCAAATCACCATTTTGAGGTTGTTTTGATCAAATGTTGATAGTGGTCAACTCAGGTTTTTTTAATAAAGCTACAAGTCCTCCCAAAGGTCCAAATCACTCCTGAATACCTTAGAATTCGTGCAAAATACGCAACCAAATCATAAATCACCCTCTAGACCTAGTAAAATTATCAAAACTCAAATCCAACCTAACCAACCCTAATTCAAATTTCAAACTTTTGAAACTAAAAAACTTTCTCAAAACGCATCTGATCATCGAGAAATTTAATTGTGTCACTCATCCCCACTAGTCACAAATAACTAAAAGAAGCTATGGGGAGCGTCAAATATGGAAAAAGATGAAGAAATCACAAAATAACCATAAATCGGACTCCGATTATGCTCCTTTAATTTGATTGTGTTTTTTCCTAGATAGCTTTGTGTCAAACTTTTGTATTTACTTTTAGTTAGGTGCTCTTGACTCATATTGTTAGGTCTTTGGGTTATTTCGATTGTATCTTCCGCAATTGTGATGTATTTGAGACATTCTTTTATAATTTTTCATCATTTACTCTTAAATTATTACATGTTAATGTAGGAAAATGGATTAAATTATGAAATTGTTTGCCTTCCGTGTGGAATGTAGGTGTTATCATGGCTTAGGAAATATTGGATCGTACTTTAAGGCCATAAGTTGAATCGTGAAAAATAGTATAAATTTTTTTGACAAAATACTTACACAATCGATATAGGTTAAATATAGTCATCTTGTTATTTGAGTGCCCTCTTAAGTCGTAACCTACCAGCATGATAGGTACTCTAACAACAACAACAAAAAACAGGAATTAAACTCAATTAGGGTTGGCTATAGATGTTGGAGTTAAATTATATAGTATGTTTTACTCCATTGGATCATAAAATAAGATCCAAACCAAGTGATATACAGCCTTAACCATAAAACAATATTAAAGATCTCCCTAATCCTTCGTCTCTTTAATGGAATTCTTCATCTATTTTCCTCATTGCTCCTTTATGAAACGCTTTAATCATATCTATGTACGTAAGTCATGACCATATGAGATATGATGATGACACCCCACCAATATAAATTAGTCATAAATTCATTTAATGGATGACATATTTATTCTTTTAAGACACACATTTGCTACAACTATGCTAATCATTTCAAAGGACAAAGATACGTATTATATCTGATCTGCATGCATGGCCAGGAAACTAAATGTACTTCAACTGTTCTAGAGTCTAGATACAATATAATTAATTAAATTTCTATTTTATCATTCCAACCTCTTTTCTAGATAATTACTTAATCAACATACGGAAATTAGATAGTAGGAGTAATAATTTTTCTTTCCTTGGGACACGTAAATCTACTCCATAAATAGCAAAGCATAATGGATCTGGGGATTCATATGAGACAATAAAATAGATTATCATAAATGGAGCAATATTCCTAAATAAAAAATTTCCCTTTTTGAGCTTACAAGTCTAGGTTTAGCTTAATCCTTATCCTTCATTATCCATTTATCCTATATGAACTTTAATTTGGAGAAGTTTAATTTTATCTTTAGTTTTGTCATTTATTATCATGGCTACAATCATCACCACATGAACATGTCGATCCTCTCTCTAGGGATAACGGCATCCTCTTATCCTCACAATTCTTTTGTGGTCGGCAAATCCATCCAATTCCGGCATAGTGGAAAGGGAGAAAAAAAATGTGTTATCTCCATGTGAGTTAAAAAAGAGAACAATGATTTCCAACTTTGGTTCTTTTTGCCACGTTTCGCACTGGCTAGGCTACATTTGAGTCACTACAGGTTTCCTTTACTTTTTGTGGTTTCTCCTTTTAATTTCTTTTTTTACATAATGTTGTTTTCCTTTTTATCTTCTCCATCTATATATGTTGTATGTATCTTTTTCTTATTATTACTCCCTTCCGTTTTAATTTGTTTGGCCTACTTTCCTTTTTAGTACGTTTCAAAAAGAATGTCTCTTTTCATTTTTAGCAACTCTTTAATTTCGACTTTCCACGTGCCATGTTTAAGACCACAAGATTAAAAGGCATTTTGGTATATTTGATGTATTTTTAATTTTTAATCACAAGATTCAAAAGTCTTATGTACTTTTTTAAACTCCATGTCAGGTCAAACTAGGTCAAACAAATTGAAACAGAGGGAGTATTATTTCGGAACTTTAATCATAATTTTGATCTGTTTTGGTCACAAATTCCTTCAAATCCATTTGAAAACTTTATTGTATTTTTTTTCTAGAATTTGATTAAATTATATGCATTAAAATCAGTGTATTTTAACGTGTGTGTATAGCGGGTAATTTCACACCTTATTTTTCTACTAAGTGAGCTTCTTATAGATTGTTATCTTTAATTATCTTTTAAATGACGCGATAGTTTTATTTTATCCGTGTATAAAGGTAAAATTGAATATTCCCTAAGCATAAGTATTAATATGAATCATATAAGCTATTTTTTTTCACAAGCTAAGGGAGGAGTCGAAAAGAGGAAGTTCGAAAAAGTAAACTGCCCTTTGCTCTACAGAGGGGTCATTGCCCTCTCGGCCTTTTCCCTATTTGTATCCTAATGTCGTTTTCTTTTTGTTACTCTAGTTCAGAGGTTAAGAGGATCTTTTACTTTTGAGTATACAGTATCAACTTTATTTAAAATATAAACAAGTTAAAGAAAATAATAATTTTGAAATTACGCATAAATGGTCTGGTTTAAGCTAATATGTTTTTTTATAAATAAAAAGACATGACTGTTGAAACTTTCTACTCTAGGTTTGACATTTTAATCACAAATGACTTGGTTTAGACTGATTCTCTGGTATTAAAGGATCTAAGCAATAATTTCTTTTATCACTTTACAAAATGTATTATATTCAGATCTGTTAAATGATTGCAAGTTCTCACTTCAAATAATGAATAAATGACAAGTAAACCACCTTTTTAGGGAGACAAATAAAGCCGCAAGCTATTTCGGGATCTATGGGAAAGTCTAAAATTAACATAGACAATATGATTTTGAATTCTCCACCTTCTTATGCTTTATCTCAATTTCGCAAAGATTGTTTTGAAACTGGGCCTACTGATATTGAAAGAGATGTTTTATTTATTTTGAAATTAAGAATTGAAAGTATGATTATAAAACTCAATGTAAACTCACAGGTGATCTAAAAGGAGACGTCTAACAGCTTAACCCTAGGCTCTCTCCACTTCCTCTCTCTTCGGGCAACCATGGCAAACTAGGGCAGCCATGGCTGCCATCATCTCTCCCCAGCCTTTGGCTGCAGGAGAACGTCTCCAAAACCCTACAAACAACGTTATAAATATCAACACAAACCCTACTTATGTTGATAGATTGAATCAAACACAATCAACCATTAATCTTCCTCAAACTAGTTTAATACCTATTGAATATGTTCATAGAATTCCAACATTAAAATTTACGTTGGATGAACGACAAGCTTTTGGTAAGGAGGAAGGATTTCATCAAGACATCGTGGTTAAATTATCCATGGGATCACTAAATTTGTCACTTTTAAGATTGATTTTGCCTAAGTTCCTCGGCATTAAGGGGCATTGTCTCGCCGGGTGTCTTGCTCAAAGGAAACTTCTTATTTGTATGGATCAATATGATGATTTCGTGGCCGCATTATCAAGAGGCGTTAATTATTTTATGCACAATGACAAGCATACAAATCGTATTCGACATCGAAGTGTAGACAAAGTTATGGGAAAAATTGTTCAGGAGTTACAGGAGGTGGTGTGTAATAATTTGCTTCAATATTGTACCATTTTAAGCACCAAGTTCATGATGAAAACAAGTGTTGATTGTTAATTGAGAAAAAAGTAGTGGTTCAAACAGAAGATGTTGCGATAATAGAACTTGATGGATCTTTGGTTGAGAAATTGCAAGGAAATGCACGTGATTATCTAATCACTAAGAAAAAAATAGAGATAATACGGGAGATATTTCAGTAGGTCAAGCATTGGCTAGGGTGTTCGAAAACCTAGCTAAAAGCTCATAGGCTGAAACGGAGTTGCTCTAGATTTGTGTCTTCATTCAAATGGGAATAAAGGTAGCCCATCAGGTAATAGTAAGACTGAGGCAGTCCTTTCTCTTAGTGGCAACAAAAATAATGAGATTTTGGTTCGAAAGGTGCAAGAGGAGGTGCAGCCATCCAAAATCAATGAGTTGCCTAGTGTTGTGGATATGGATGTCGCGACTGGGAGTTTGTCGATTTCTAAGTAGGCTATGGAGTTGAACAAGGCTAGAGATGATGTTGGAGGTGAGGGTTGGACAGTAGTCTCACACAAATAATCTGTTAGTTCTCAAATCGGTAAAGACCTTCATGTGGCAAAGGAACAAGGCCTTGCAACAAAGGACATTGTGTGTCCTAACACTTTTGAGGCTCTTTTGGGTAGAAATAAACACCAATCTAGTTCGGTCGGTCCTAAATGTCAAATTGTGCATCCCAAATTGACAAATATGCTAATGTGACAACAAGTTGCAAGCTTGGTTTATCTCATACCCATTTTAATGAGTTGAGCGGACATGGCTGATGAGGAGAGATCCCTACTTAGTCTATAGAGTCATTTGGTGAGCAATGTGATGACTCTTGGAAGCAACAAATGCTCACAAAAAAATGACCAAGATGTGGATGGGATTGTGGCCTCCACTCAAGCACATTCAAGTAACAAGGTTGAAACAAAGAGTAACTAAAAAAGTGGTACGAATATGAAGAGTTGGGCGGACATGGCTGAGGAGGAGAGACAGGTATCATCCCCTCCAATGAATAGCAAGTTGAGTCCAGTATCCCCAGTATTTGTGTCAAATTATGTTGTGCTTCTTCCATCTTTAGACGCAGAGCGGCTTGTGGCTCAAACGAGTGCACCTATGAATGGTATGGAAAATCCTACTAAAAGAAAGCCTATCTGAATAATGGCCAAGAGGTATGAGTTAGGTGCTTTAGTAGAAGATCTATTGGCAGATTTTAGTGGTGATTTAGGCTTTGAAATATTTTATGAAGAATATGAGAATAAAGTATTGGATGAACGCTTTGCTAAAGTGTCTAGGATGAAGATCTTTCACTTAGGTAGCAAGGAAAAGGATTCAAGACAAAAAAGAAAACTCATAGAAGAAAGCATAGTTGGGATGGTAAAGTGTCTGAGGAGGCTATTCTAAGACAACTACCAATTAGAACGTCATAACAAAAGGAGACAAGGTTCAACTACATCAACAAGATTTCAATATATTCAAGAAGAATTGATGAAGTATCAAGAGATTTTGGAGCGGTTAGAGAAAGAAGATAAGGTGAAGAATCTGATTTTTATCAGGCTACATCTTGTTGAAGTTTTCACAATTTCAAAGAAATATGGGTCTGACTCTACATTCTTGCTTATTTTAATTTTTAACCACTCAAGTATTATCATATGTAGTATAATCATAGAGTGTATTATAAACTCTATAATGATCATAAAATACTTAGTTCTTTCTTCTTCTTATTTTTTAGATGCATGTTAATTAGTAGAGGTTTGTTACGCCTAAATAGAATTAGTAAGGTAAGTGTCACGACCCAACCCGCTATGAGTGACACTCATTTGAAACTAGCTCAACAGAAGATAGTTTACCCAATCTCCACCCGGATTACCCTAGACCATACCTTGCTCAGAATTCATCCGAGAGTAGCCTAGCTTAAAATTCTCAACTCCCAAACCCGGAAGTTTTCTAACCCAAAACTTCGCACGAATGGTTTACCTGTAATGACAGAACATGTCATTATAATAGATACTAATTTACCCATTGTTCATTCCCGAATGATCTAACCCAAAAAGACAAGCTAAAATAGAGAAAGTGTAGTACTTGAATCCTCAAACAAGTGAGGGCACTTGTTCCGCATGTCCTTCTCGATTTCTCAAGTGCTTCCTCAATCGGATGATGCTTCCATTGAACTTTTACCAATCTTATTTCCTTTGTCCTTAATTTCCAGACATCCCAATCTAAAATTACAACAGGCTCCTCTTCATACTAAAGATCCTTGTCTATCAAGATCGAATCCCACTTAATAATGTACTCCCCATCCCTATGGTATCGCTTTAGCATAGATACATGAAAGAATGGATGGACTCCGGATAAACTGGGTGGTAGTGCCACCGTGTAAGCCACTGGCCCTACAATCTCGAGAACCTCGAATAGACTGATGTAACAAGGGCTAAGCTTACCCTTCATGTTGAATCGCATTACCCCTTCATTGGTGACACTTTCAACAACATTTGTTCACCTACCTGAAAAGCCTGCATACTCTTTCTGCCTGCTTTGGGTTGCTAGCAACTTGGTTTGAATTCTCCTTACTTTTTCCTGAGCTTCCCTCACTAAGTCCATGCCCAAGGATTTCATATCGCCTGTCTCAAACCATCCTATGGGCGATCTACATCCCTTCTCATAAAGTGCCTCGAATGGTGCCATGTCAATACTAGAGTGATAGTTGTTGTTGTATGAGAATTCCCACAATGTTAGAAACTTGTCCTCTAATACCTGAATTGTCCTCTCCGACTGACCGTTCATCTGAGGATGAAATATTGAGCTGAAAGTAAGTTGGGTGCCTAACTCTTTATGCACTTTCCCCAGAACTTGGAAGTAAATTGCGTACCTCTGTCTGAAATGATGGAGAGTGGCACCCCATGCAATATCACTATTTCCTTAACATAAATCTTGGCCAACTTCTATGAGTTATAATCCACCCTAACCTGAATAAAATGAGCTGACTTGATCAGCCTGTCCACGATGATCCAAATAGAGTCATACTTTCCCAAGGTCTTTGGAAGACCCACCATAAAATCCATAGCTCTCCTTTCTCACTTTCACTCGGGAATAAGCATCCTTTAAAGCAATCATGTAAGCCTCTGGTGCTCATACTTAACCTTCTGACAATTTTGACACTTAGAAACATAGTCAGCTATGTCCCTTTTCATTCCAGGCCACCAATAAAGTCGCCTCAAGTCCCGGTACATTTTGGTCACGCCTAGATGAATGGAATACTGCAAACCATGAGCCTCTGTCAACACATTCTAAATAAAATCATCAACCCAAAGGACACAACCTCCCTCTGAAACTAATCATCCCGCTAGCGTCCAACATGGCATCCCCAGACACTCTGAATGCCACCTCGCTCCGAAGCTTGTTCAACTGTGCATCCTAAAACTGTTTGGCATTAATTTTCTCTATAAATGTGGGTTTAACCTCAATACTGACCAATACTCCACCCTGCTCTGAGATTCCCAACTGCATGAACTTAGATTCTAGAGGTTGAATCTTCGTAGCCAAGGGTCGTTTGGACACCCCCAACCAAGCCAAACTGTCCATGCTAACCGCTTTTTGGCTTAATGCGTCTGCCACCACATTAACCTTGCCCGGATGATACTGGATGGTCACATCAAAATCCTTCAACAGTTCCATCCACCTCCTTTGTCTAAAATTCAAATCTTTCTATATAAACACATGCTACAGACGGCGATGGTTTGTGAGCACTTCACACTTGATACCATAAAGATAGTGTTTTCAAATCTTTAGCGCAAAGACCGCCGCTGCCAACTCCAAGTCATGGGTTGGGTAATTCTTTTCATGGGGCTTCAACTTCTTAGAAGCATAAGCTATAACATTCTTGTCCAGCAACCCAAAAGTGAAGCATCACAAAACATAACAAAATCTTTACCTTCAACCGGCAATGATAGGATGGGAAATGTGGTCAGAAGGGTCTTGAGCTTTTGGAAGCTCTCTTCACACTTGTTAGACCAAGCAAAAGGTACCTCCTTCTGAGTCAACCTTGTCAAGTGAGCAGCAATGGAAACATAATTCTTGACGAACCTGCGGTAATATCCTGCAAGCCCCATAAAACTTCTAATCTTAGTCACCGAACTAGGTCAGTCCCAAATCTTAACTGCCTAAATCTTTTGGGGATCCACCATCACCACCTTTTCTGAAACTGCATGACCTAGTAAGGCAACCGAAGACAACCAAAATTCACACTTTGAAAACTTGGCATTCAATTTTTGGTGCCTCAATATCCCCAAAACAATGCGAAGATGCTCTGCATGCTCTTTTTTTACTGTTGACACCATATTTTGACCTCCGTATACCTCTCACGGGCTATTATTTTACTAGTTATTCTTATTTTTTAAGCTTAATTTTCCTCGCGTATTGCTTTTATTTACTAAATAAATCATGTATTTTATTTTAATTCTAGCCTAAAATTGGCTTTAAATCTGACCCATGTTGAGATAGAATCTCAGCCGTTGATCTAACGTGATCAACGGCCTAGATCAAAACTCAACCATTCTCTCTTTTTAACCAAACCCTCCCAAACCCTAAGCCTCATCTCCCACTCCCTCACCAGCCGCCTCTCTCTCTTCTCCTCCTCTCCATTGCCGCCTCTGCCCCTCACCAACCAAATGACGCCGGCACCACCTTATCCCCTCTCCTCAATGCCTCCGTCAGCCACCACCAAAAGCCAAACAACAACAAAACCCCGACGAACCCAATGACCGCCCCCTTCACTTCTCTCCCTTTTCTCCTTTTTCTCCTCCGTCAGACTCGCCGATGAAACAGCGGCTAGCACCGCTTCCATTTCTGGTGCCCGATCGATGAAGCTCCACCACCAAACCACCATACAACTCCGCCGCCCCCTCGTTCTCCACCAGCAAACTCTCATCGTCAAAACAACCCCCATCTCGCTATCGCCGACAATTATTAGTCCGGGAACCGCCAGTAAAAATCCACCAAATCCCCTCTCCGTTACCACTATTAAGCTTCAGAAGTTCCCATTTCTTCAACGAAAGGCGGAAGATCCCGGCGAACTAAGCAATGGATCTTGCAGATTTGTTTAAGGTCTGACTTGTGTTTCAGGCATCTACTCCGTCTTATCCTCTTCTTTACAGGTTTTGAAAATCTGAATTTCGTTTATGAGAATTTGTGTAGTGTCATTTAAGTTTTGACTTGTGTGTCTGTCTGTTCAGATTACAGCATGTTGAAAACCCGATTTTACAAACCTTTACTTTAAACCCAATGAAATTTCAAATATATGTATTTTTCTTTTGTGTGAGATCAGTGTTGAGCCTGTTTGATTATTATGTCGTGTTCTAAGTCTAAAACATTATGAGCCGTTAATGTGTTGAATTCATATTTTCTAATTCACTGCTAAGTTCGGATTGGTTTGGTTGCCTCCATCCCTGTATTATCCATGTGTGCTCTACCTGTTAATCCACATCTTACTAGTTGCTGGAGTATAATTTTGTTCATGATTTATATTTTTCTTCCCTTGAATAAGTGAGATAACCTTGATATTTGTTCATCCCTGCGAATTGGGTGACTTCGGTCTGGTAATCGAATCTGGACAGCCTTGGGTGCAACTCATTTTAATTATTTTCCGCATGTCTCTATATCCTTGATTGAACTTCATTGCCTTATCTGAATTGTAACAGCTCGATACTTGTTCATTTTCAATAACATTGATGACTAATTGCTCTAATTGATCTCCTCTATTAGGACAACCTTATTATTTGCCCATTTTTATTGATTGAGATATTTTACTTAACTGGCTTTCTATTCTCCTTAATCTGGATAGATTATCAGTTGTTTAATCATGGTAACATTGACATGTTTTCTCCTAATTAATTCGATTACTTGATTTTTGGGAAAGGATTTTGGTATTGACAGCTTGGTTACCTGTTTAACTACGGTAAAGTGTTGACTCAGTTTACCCTTAATTGACAGCTACTGGTCTATTTATGCTTAGAAAATAAAATCAGACCCATTTTGTATTCTGATTGATCCTATGTGTTAATTAAGTTAAAGTTTCTCTTTGTTTGGTTTTTCTTTATTCTGGTATGACTTTATTTACTCTCTTCTTTATGGTAATTCAGTGACTAATTGATTTGACTATTGTAATTAAGGCATCGAACTCCCTTGATTCACTCTTAAAATTATTCCTTCTCTTTAACTGAATCCTTTACTTTCACTATATAAATAGTCCCATCCCCCTTGATTGTGGCTCAGACCTCACATACTACTACTATCATATTTTTAAACTTCTCTTCTTGGCTTATAAGTGGACTGATTGTTAAGTTGACTTCGAGTATTATCTTGTTATTTGCGGATAACTGGTTAGTTTCTATCGATGCAGATTTTCAACTTATATACATGATCACTTGCAGAATTTGAATTTTTGTTAGTCCCTCTATGCGGATATACGCAGGCTTTATGTATGACTTTGGATTTGTGAATCATTAGAAAGCATGTCTATCGGTTATGCCTAAATCTGCTTTTTGTTGGCTTTTCCCTTGTTTGCATTGGCTGCTTAGTAATTTACATAAGGATACTTGGTTTTATTTTGGTTTGGTTTCATGGTATTTGGTGGAGAACGGGGGTCCTAACCAACCCCTATCCCCTGACATAAGCACTGCCTAAGATCCTTAAGATCCTCAGGAACTCTGACATGTCAGGGATGGTCTTATGGGTTGTAATAGGGTCCTTCGAATCCTACGTTTACATGTTTGACAAGTTCTGATTAGAGGTGGTGAAGAGTCATCCGAGATCGGGATCTCTGAGTATTGGGACAGGCCCATATTTTAGCTTTAAATTTTGATTTCTTGTAATTCATTTGGTATGTAATAATTTATTGTATAAACTTCAACGATGTAATAGAACACATTAGGGGTGCTATGGGGGAGGGGCAAACTACGTGCTACTTGCTTAATTGTAAATCGTAGAAATCATGCCTAGAGGATCTCTATCAATCTCATTCGTTAGAAATTATGCCTATAGATTTGTTTTAACGTGTCTTCAGTGATTAAAATCATGTTCGTAAGACTCGTTAATTTTCAGCATGTTTAATATGACAACTCAATCAGAAATCGTGTAGGTTCAGTATGTTTAACTAAAAAAAGGGAATCTGATTAGAAATTCGGTTATAGGAGTTAAAATTTATTTTATTATTGCCCTGCTTATATGATTTGAGTTTGTTTCATTATTTTAGATTAAAAAGCATATCTGTAGGTAACTCAGTTTCATTTAAATAATTAGAAATCATGACTATAGGATTTAAAGTAATTTCGTTAAAATTAGAAATCATGCCTATGAGTTAGAACAGTTTCAGCACGTTAGTTTCAGTTTTCAGCATGTTTAAATCTGTCAAATTTAATTCAGCATATTAAAATCAGTTTCAACATTTTTAAATATGTTAAATTTAATTCAGCATATTAAAATCAGTTTCAGCATGTTTAAATATGTTAAATTTAATTTAGCATATTAAAGCTAGTTTCAGTATGTTTAAATCTGTCAAATTTAATTCAGCATATTAAAATCAGTTCCAGTATATTTCAAATCAGTAAATTCAGGCCCATAGACAAACCAGTTTCAGCATGTTTAAAATTAGTAAAAATTTAGGTATGCACGTTAAAACCACTAGATATTATGCTTATAGGACTTAATTAATTCCTGTATATCTTGATCATGTCCACATGTTTTAATAAAATGTCAATTTTCTAAATGTTCAATCCTAGATATCATGCTCATAAGATTAACTACATAAATTATTAATTGTGCGAGTTGTGAGGCCTATTCGAAACCATTTTGTGCTACTTGTTTAAAAGTCCATGTATGTTTTGTATGACGTTAATCCTGAGTCTCACTAAGTAGCCTTGGAATCTTATTGTCTAGACCCATATCCAAAATAGTAGTCCAATGACTCTTGGACATTAAGTGGGACGAGTAGGCATACTAAGGTACGCTAGATTTTTTATTTCTTTAGTACGCTCCTAAGAATAATAATCTTAATAACCAACTTAGGTGGGTAGATAGACGGACATGATGGAAATTGACCCGAGCAGAATACGACAATGTCTTTGAAATTATCTTCGGTAAATAAGCCGGGTGCTGATCCGAATAGGTTAAAATTAACCTAAGTTTAATTCTTATATTCTTACGTGTTTGGGGTAGTATTAATTAAATCACCTACTAATTAGATCTCTTTTCCTATATCATTTTTTTCGAATTCTATCTTCTCGCTTATCTGATTTTCTTATGTGTTTATTTAGCTTTTAAATATTCTACATGCTTAATTCTTGCTCACCTAGTTTCATTAATAATTAAACTGGTTTAATTTATTGACCTCTTAAAAAAATAGAATTTATTTGTATAACGGTGTACTTTTATTAATTCATATCGATCTTTGTTTATCACATACTCCCCACATAAATAACGAATCCGGCAGGGACCCATATTTATGGACCTCGAAAGGTGCCTAACACCTTCCTTTCGAGGTAACTTGAATCCTTACCCGATTTCTGGTGACGTAGACCTCTAAAATTAAAATTAATCGTAGTTAGTTTAGAACGGTGCGCTAACGCGCCTTAAATTCATTAGGTGGCGACTCTTCACTCTTTTCTATTCAAAAAGGAGTTTTCACGTCGATGGCCCATCTTTTCGCGAGAAAAATGGGACGCGACAGAATGGCGACTCTGCTGGGGATACTTAGGTTCTAACCATTACGGATTTTATGTTATGTGGGAATTTGTCTTACCTTATTTTATTTAAAGAATGTTTTCTATTCCTAATTAATTTCGTTATTTTTATTTTTCATGTTTAGATTGTTTTTTTTGTCAAATTACTTGTGATTCTTTATTAATTTGTTTACTTATTTTTTTTTATTTACTGCTTTCATTAACTGTTCAATATGTTACTTTCCTTTTTATATGCTACATGTTATCGCTTTTCATAACTGGCATTCCGTTCATACTTCCCCCACTTGGGAACTTCACACTTTCACACACCATACACGTGAGTTGTGCCTTTGCACTTCTCCAAAATTCTTTGAAACACTCATTGTAAAGAGTTGGCATGGACGTGGGGTGAGCGGATAGTTTTGCTATCGTGTGACCACGTGCCTCCTCGCATAGGAAAACCTTGAGTCTGTGTCCATCCAAATCTTGGAAACCTAAGATAGTGTTGTGCCCATCCCTTATACTTAACTCATGCATGTATTAACTATAAATGGGTGTTCGTGACACCAGAATGATGCATATATGTATTTGCTATGGGTTAATCTTTTATGTTTACGTTATCATTCTTGTCTTAGCCTATCCCTTACTCTTAGAATTTCAAGCTTTAGGCAACGTCAAAATTCATTTATTTGCACTTAATGCAAGTAACTGTATAGTACCTTACATTTTTCCTTTAGGCCCAAATCATACAATCTTAGGGCCTAGTCAAACCTCCTTTATTCTAACATTATGATTTGAGCTTGTCCTCTAGAAAGCTTCTTTTGACATACAAATCATCTCTTGATTTTATCTAATCCTTGATAGGATATCCTAGACCCCTTTCTAACCTCTTAGGGTAATTTGTTACCTATAGAATATCCTTGACTCCTCGCGTTCTACATAGACATATTATTTTCTCTGTCAAAATCCTATTTATTTGGGTCCATATTTCATCGTAAGTTTAACTTTCAATCGTCAAAATTCGATGTTTGTGTCATCTTTCAACTCTCGCAACCTTTGAGTTGTATAGATCCCTCATAACCTTAATTCAATTCTGAATAAATCGTAATTTGTTACTCAGATAAATAAGGCATTCCGCTCTATGACTCCATAATGTTGTTCTTCATAAGATATTTTCTTTCGTGTATTCCTCCTTTGTTAATCATGAATCCACTTCTCCTAAGGTTGACTAAAGTTGAACGTTAGATGAAAAAGAATAATGCAGAGAGAACTCTAGTGTTCAACAATAATCGACCTTGTTCATCCTACGACTCCCTTGTCTCTTAAGTTTGCATCCTAGTATCGTGCCGAACCTTTGAAATCATAAGTTTTGTTACTATCATAAATTTCGTGCAAAGCTCAAATATCTGCGCTTAAATCACTTTTTAAATTTTAATTCTCGCCCATTTTGGGCCTCCTTTATTTTTAGTATCATTATCATTATTATTATTCAATGTTTCAAGCTTATGTATGCTACATGATAATTTTATTTGTGTTTAATTTATTTTTGCTCAAAGGTTGTCTAGCGTTTGAACATCGATTCGACTAAGAATCTGCAATATGACAAATATGCTCAGTATTCGAAAGAAAGCTAGTCTTCTGCCTGCTAGCTCCAGGCAAAATACTTTTTGGACTATATCTCTTCTCTCCGTCCCTACTCATACACTTCCTGAACAAATATCTTCAGCCCACATTGATCGTGGTACTTTACCGAGCATGATTATATCTGGCGAAAATGAGAACAACAAGCTAGGTGCATTGTAAAAAAGGATTCATGATTTAGAGGAGAGGGTGGATGAAAAATTACGCTCTGAAAATGTTTATGACCTGAGGTATAAGAAATTATGTCTACATCCAGGAATTGAATTGCCGCTAGGGTACAAAGTTCCAAGATTCAATGTGTTTGATGGGCATGGAGATACAATCACACATCTTAAGGATTATTGCAGCAGATTGGTTGGAACAGGACATAACGAGGGTCTTCTTATGAGGTTATTTATTCAAAGTTTATCGGGAATAACACTCACATGGTATGTCAAACAAGACTTTGACAAATGGTATTCGTGGGAAGATATAGCTCGAGACTTTGTAGAACAATATAAGTTCAACATTAAGGCCGATGCAACTATGCTAAATTTGCTCGGATTAAGAAAATTGAATCACGAGTCTTTTGAGGAATATGTAACACGATGGAGATTAGAAGCTTCTAAAATGCGTCCTTCAATACCTGAAGAAGAATTGGTACAAACCTTCATAAGATCACTCAATAAGGTATATTATGAATCATTATACTTTGCAAGTATTCAAAGCTTTGATAATCTGATTCGAATTGGGAAAGAATTAGAATATGGCATTCAGACGGGGAGAATCAATGATGTTTCTACAATACAAGCCGCCTTTCAAACATCGAAGAGCTCACAGGATGAAAAAGGAAATAAGATATTGACCCCTATACCTCAAACACAATATCATAAAAATTCTGAACAAGTCCATGCCATTTTTGATGAGCGTCCCCAGTCGTATAACCCACAAAGTTCTCTAGAGGTGTATCAGGCACCCGATTCTTCTCCACAAAAAGGGAGAAAACCTCGTACCTTTACTCCTTTAACGGAAACTTTGTCGAGTATATTTCAAAGATTGTGGGCTCAAGAAGTGTTGAAACCAATCAGGGGATGGATTCCTAGGTACTCATCTCCGTCTTTTGATCCATCCAAAAGTTGTGTTTATCACTCAAATATTCAAGGTCATGATATCGAGGAATGTTCAGCATTGAGGCACAAAATTCAGACTCTATTTGAGAAGGGCAAAATAAAAGTGCAAAGATCACTAAACAATAATCCTTTCATAAAAAATGTAGTCATTGTTCAAGGTGATCCAATAAAAATATTTCCAAGACATTAAACAAGGAAGCGCAAGCTACATCAAAGGAATTGACGATAACAAGACTCTCATATGCAAAGTGTTATTATCCTCTATTTGTCCGTCTTATGATCAATAAACTTTTTCTGTTTTTATTCACTCTCTTTTGTATTCCTGAACTACATTTGACCTGATTTCCATTTGGATATGTAGGCAGCTCATTATTGGGTTCGGTCTTAATCTAATAAAAATTTCTTTTTTGGCCTTGACCAAGCTATCCACTCATTAAGCCTAAATTCTTTTAATCTGTCAAGCGGCCAATAATATCATAATGCAGATTCAAAATTAGGATCGTGATGGTCAAGCGCAAGGCAACCATATCTTTTGTGCTAATATTCTTCTTTGAGTGAAGCAGGAATACATGACTCTTTACATGAAAATATTGTCTGAGTTTTGAGAAACCTTAAAAAATTCTACAAGGAGGCAATCTTTCGATATGGGAAGACCTGCATAAAGTATTATATTTTAAACTGGGGCAAATTTTTTTGAGAAGTCCTCAAAAATTTTACCAAAATACATGGCGAGCTCGAATTCACAGAATCAAAACAATGCAAAGAGACAAAGACAAGTTAAGGTACTTATCAATCTCACCTTTTGAAACTTACAGCTTTTCTTTGAATGCAGGAATAACAAGTGTAAATCACAAAATTATTTCACAATCAAGAAAAATCGTCACCAAGAGATGCTCTGCTTCCTCTCGCATCTGACACAAAGACTAAGATGTTCTATCCTTATACTTCCGAATTATGCTACTTTTGGCCACTAAATACTTGAATTGAGCCACTAGCATTTAGTTAAGCTACTTTTGATCCATTAAATATGGAAATCAGATTATTATTGCTACTGAGCTACTAATATGTAGGCTTGTTCACCTTACAAAGGACACCAAAGGTTGGTCCGCCTTACAAATGGGACACCTTAGGCTTGTCCGCTGTCACGACCCAATTTCTCGGTCATGATGGCACCTACAACCCCCGGTAGGTGAACCAATCCCCGTAGCCCAGAACAGTTAGTAATGGGCTACTATCTAACAAATAAGAGAATAAGACGAATAAAGTAGATAACAGGTATATAAATATATACATATGCGGAAACTAAACCAACCCCAAGACCTGGTATCATAGTACAAAGCCAAACTACATACATGGAGTACAAGTAACCAAAACTATATATACAGATGTCTCTGAATGGAAATAGAGTACATGAAGCAAAAGATAAACTAAAGCTAAGCCCTGATCGCCAAGAGCCCGCCTTCAGTCTGAAGTAGTCTTCCATAGATCTCCAAGCACGAATCTCAACGATCTACCGGCGATGGCCCACACTAGGATCTGCACCCAAAGATGCAGGGGGTAGGGGTGAGCACCAAATGCGAAGCATAAGGTACCCAGTAGGTATCATAGGCCGACTGGGCACATATAAGATAAAAGAGCAGTAATAGACAGAATAGAAGCAAGTAGTCACAGAAATCAACGAAGGGTACATAGGAACTAGCCCAGAGGGAAATCAACAGAACCACAGATGAGGCTAGTAAGCAGAATATACACACCAAAGGCACAGGTGAAAGTAAGAAACAACGCACCTGGGATCCTTGCAACAACAGTGTATACAAAATAAGTTTATGGAATGGACGGTATACCGGTAACCTCAAGTGTAAGAAGAAGAGAGAAAGAGTAATAATAGGCATGCTCAAGACATGAATCAACCCAACTAATCATAACAATCTCAAATCCAGAAACTAACAGTCTAGCAGTAACTAATCTCATACTCATCCCTAATAGAGAACAACTCTGTAAGTAAATAGCAAAAGTCTACCTACAGTCCCTCCGGCCGCCCATACAACCGAGGAACACAAACAAGTGAAAACAAACCCTCCGGCATCCCATACTACCGGAGCGTACAATCAGCAAACAGCAAACAAGGGTGGAACCTCGAACAATGAATGATATGATGCATGAAGATCTCAAGTGCCATAGTATCTCTGTATGTACCTCCTCCGGCGCCGATCCGGCCCAGCAGGTAGGTTCCATGGAAGGACTCTGCCCGTATACCTCTACTCCCCGTATACCCCTCTTCCGGCACACGCAGCCCGTAGCCCCTGGCCCGGATAGCAAGGTCCATGGAGGTCCTCGACCCCATACCAAAACTCAGTATCAGAACATGTATCAAGATAGAGTCCCCAGTCTCAAATATCAAGATATAGAACCAGTCTCGAATATGCATGCCCAGACCCTGTCCAGGACTAAAAATAGTAGGAAAAATATCTCAAAAACGCCCTCCAAGGGTGCCCGGGCGTCGCCGGGTCTAAACAGTAAAAAAGTCATCTCAGGTGCTCGGTCCAACCGAGGCTAAAAATCATCTCAAGTAGTAAGAAAACTCAACTAGCACTCCGGCCCTGCCGAGTCTAGTGATAATCGTAAAACTGATGATTTTAAACCACAAGTGAAATCAACCATTTTCAAATCATTTCCATCAAAAACGGGCCCCCCGGGCCATGCAAGGTTTAGAAAACAGTGTCAGTAGGCCCGAAGCCAAAACCACTGTAAAACATCGATAAAACCTCTTTATATGCATGGAAATGACATGATCACACAACAAATAGCTGCCCAACAGCTTACAATCAACCTACCGACCCTGCACAGGCCCACAGCTACTCAGCAAGCATAACCAGCCTAGAAGGATAATTCTATGCCCGGGACTCGCGGACATTCCCAAAATCCCACCTTCTATGTTCCAGAGTCAACAAGGCCTCGCAGGACCACAAGGGTAAATAAAATATATCCGCAAATACTACAACAACGGAGGAATAAAAATAGGCGGACATGAATAAAGCGGTCAAGGTCTGTGGTACCAACCTAATAAACCAACCCAAGGATGCCCATTAATACAATTTTATTCTATATATACGGAGTCTAGGGAAATTAAACCGTAACCTACCTGTCGTCCGACGACAGCTGCTGGAACAACGATGTCCAAGCTCGAACCACTCCGAGAAAATCCAAAACTAAATCGGAATCGAATTCGGATTTGGGACGGAGTAACTTGACGTAGATAATTAATTTTCTACAACTAACTTTAATATAACCATGACATTAATTTGGTTCCACCAACCCAAAAGTTCCAATCCTTCCAGTGAACTAGAGAACCATATATGTAGAAATATATTGTGTGTTAGGCATAATTGCCTTAAGTTGGCAGCAATATACAATTTAATGTAATCCACATGCTGCCACTAATCATCATGCTGTCCCAAATGATGCCACTACTAGTTGCTGCCTTCATCCTCCACTTACACGTGGGGATGGAGGTGGCAACCAATTCCTCTCCGTTAGGTAAATACTCGGGTATTGCGTAAATTCGTGATAAAAGAAATATAGTATTTTAAATATACCATAATTATTAGAAAATCATTTCCAATAAAACCTACTATATTATAATAATAATTTTCAACATAATTAAATTTACTATCTCCGTTAAAATATTATGGAGTATAAAAACTTTATAAAATAAATACGAATACACTTATATCGTATCAAATATATTTTCCATAAACCTTTTAAATATTTTGAAAAGGCAATAATAATATAATTTTTACCAAATTCAACTTTTAAATAAATATTTCAAATACACGCACGATGCTAATACGGTTCTTAAATTTAGGCTCGTAATTCGCCTACGCACGATTTCGATATTCAAGAATTCTCTCGGGATCCTCCCTTATATTTTATCACTGTTTCGGAACTGAAATGGCATTTTAAAACGTAAAATTGAAGCTTAAATCGGGTTAAACCCGACCCGATTCGCGACCCAGTTCGCAACCCGTTTTCTGCCAGACAGTCCGCGGTAAAACAGTCATAACTCTTTGCTCCGAGATTATTTGGACGTGCGGTTTTGTGCGTTGGAAACTAGACTCGTAGACCTTCGATTTGGTATTTCGGGGGACTTCTAACTCTTTATATATTGGGAGAAAATCCCCGAGACATTTGACCCAAAGTTCAGGAAATTTGTTAAAGGTCTTACGATATCTTTTGTCGATTTGCTTGACTTCAAACTTAAACGTGGAAATGACCGGAAGGGTCATTACATTATCCACTACTAAAAAGGGCTTTCGTCCTCGAAAGTCAAGGTCAAGGGGGTACCTGAAGGCTAAAATAGCTGCGGATACTGATCCCGCATATCTCTCTCGATCTCCCAGGTAGCCTCCTCGACTGGACGGTGCCTCCACTGAACCTTAACAACCGCGATCTCTCGAGATCTCAATCTCCTGACATCTCTGGCCAAAATAGTTGTCGGCTCCTCAACAAAGGCTAAATCCTCACCCAACTGAACTGAATCCCACTGCAACACATGAGACTCGTCTGGGACATACCGACGCAACATCGAAACATGAAATACCGGATGTATAGCTGAAAACATCGGAGGTAAGGCTAACTGATAGGCAACGCTACCAACCCTCTGCAGAATCTCAAATGGCCCAATGTACCTGGGGCTAAGCTTGCCCCGCCTACCAAATCTCATCACGCCCTTCATGGGCGATACACGGAGAAACACCAAGTCACCGACACTAAACTCCAAGGCACGAAGCCTACGATCAGCATAACTCTTCTGCCTGCTCTGAGCTGCCCGAAGTCTGTCCTGAATCACTCGGACTCGGTCTAAGGAATCTTGAAGCAAATCTGTGCTTTGTGGCCCAACACTGAAACCATCAAACCAACCTACTGGTGACCTGCAACGCCTGCCATACAAAGCCTCAAAAGGTGCCATGCCGATACTCGAATGGAAGCTGTTATTATAAGCAAACTCTGCCAAGGGAACAAACTGATCCCAAGAACCTCCAAAGTCAAGAACACAGGCTCGAAGCATGTCCTCCAGGACCTGAATGGTCCTCTCGGACTGGCCATCCGTCTGAGGGTGGAAAGTGGTGCTAAGATGAACCTCTGTACCCAAATCTCGCTGAATAGCCCTCCAGAACTGAGATGTGAACTGAGTGCCGCGGTCTGAAATAATAGAAGCTGGGACTCCGTGCAACCGAACAATCTCACGAAGGTAGATCTGAGCTAACCTCTCTGCTCCATAAGAAGTCTGAACCGGCAAGAAATGTGCTGACTTAGTCAGCCTATCAACAATCACCCATATGGAATCAAACCTCTGAGAAGTACGAGGTAAACCAACAACGAAGTCCATAGTAATTCCTTCCCACTTCCACTCAGGAATGGGAAGTCGCTGCATCAAACCACCAGGTCTCATGTGCTCGAACTTAACCTGCTGACAGTTCAAGCACCGAGATACGAACTCTGCTATATCCCGCTTCATACCGCTCCACCAGTAAAGCTGCCTCAAGTCTCTATACATCTTTGCTGTGCCAGGGTGAATGGAATATCTAGTACAATGTGCCTCACGAAGTATCAACTGAATCAAATCACTAACCCTAGGAACACAAAGGCGACTATCATACCTCAGAACCCCATCTGAATCTAGAGTAGCCCGACTGGTCTCACCCTGAACAACCCGATCACGAAGGTCACACAACTGCTGATCCTCAAACTGACGACTCTGAATCTGATCAATCAAAGTAGAACGAACCTCAACACTGGCAAGAACTCTGCTAGGATCCGACAAGTCAAGCCTAACCAAACGGTTAGCCAAGGACTGGATGTCCAAGGCCAACGGCCGCTCTGAAACTGCAAGAGAAGCTAGGCTACCCATACTCACTGTCTTCCGACTCAAGGCATCCGCTACCACGTTTGCCTTGCCCGGATGATACAGAATAGTGAAGTCATAGTCCTTCAGTAACTCGACCCATCTCCTCTGTCTCGAGTTCAACTCCCGCTGACTCGTGATATACTGAAGACTACGGTGATCGGTGAAGATATCACAGTGAACTCCATATAAATAATGCCTCCAGATCTTAAGCGCGAAAACTACGCCGCCAACTCTAAGTCATGAGTGGGGTAGTTGCGCTCGTGAACCTTCAGCTGCCTCGACGCATATGCTATTACTCGACCCTGCTGGCATCAACACACAACCAAGACCAACCCCAGAAGCATCACAATACACGGAGAAGCTCTGACCCTCAACCGGCAAAGTCAAAACTGGAGCTGAAGTCAATAAGGCCTTAAGCCTCTGGAAGCTATCCTCACACTGATCCGACCACTGGAATGGGACATCCTTCCTAGTCAGCATAGTCAAGGGTGCTGCTATGGAAGAAAACCCCTCAACAAACCGTCTGTAGTAACCCGCTAACCCAATAAAGCTGCGAACCTCAGTAACAGTAGTAGGTCTAGGCCACTCACAAACCGCTGAAATCTTTCCCGGATCAACCCTAATCCCATCCTTAGACACCACGTGCCCTAGGAATGCAACTGACTCAAGCCAAAACTCACACTTTGAGAACTTGGCATAAAGCCGATGATCTCTCAAAGTCTGGAGTATAACCCTCAAGTGCTGCTCATGCTCATCTCTACTACGCGAGTATACTAAGATGTCGTCTATAAAAACTATCACAAATGAGTCCAAATACGGGCCAAGAACCCTATGCATCAAATTCATAAAGGCTGCGGGGCATTAGTCAACCCAAAAGACATCACCAGGAACTCATAATGGCCATAACGTGTCCTGAACGCTGTCTTAGGGATGTCCTCCGCCCTAATCCTCAACTGATGGTAGCCAGACCTCAGATCAATCTTCGAAAACACGACTGAACCCTGAAGCTGGTCGAACAAATCGTCAATCCTCGGCAACGGATACCTATTCTTCACTGTAACCCTATTCAGCTGCCGATAATCAATACACATGCGCATCGACCCATCCTTCTTCTTCACGAAGAGAACAGGAGCACCCCAAGGTGACACACTAGGTCTTATAAACCCCTTAACTAACAGATCCTGGAGCTGCTCCTTAAGCTCCCTCAACTCAGCAGGAGCCATACGGTAAGGAGGGATAGAAATGGGCCTAGTACCCGACTCTAGCTCAATAGCGAAATCAATATCTCTCTCAGGTGGAAGGCCTGGCAAGTCGGTAGGAAATACATCGAGGAAGTCTCTAACCACAGGAACAGACTCAGGGGAAGTGGGGTCAGCACTAACATCTCGGACATATGCTAGATAAGCTAAACACCCACGGGCAATCAACTTCCTAGCTCGAAGACAAGAGATGATCCCAGATGGTGCATGGCTAACAGAACCCTGCCACACAACCGGGGATACACCGGGCACAGCTATGGTAATGGTCTTGGCATAACAATCCAAAACCACACGGTGAGGGGATAACCAGTCCATGCCCAGTATCACATCAAAATCTAGCATATCAAGAATCATCAAATCACCCCAAGTCTCTGAATCACCAACAGATAACATACAGGATCTCACAATCGATCCACTACTAAAGAATCTCCTACTGGGGTCAAAACAGAAACAGGAACAGATAATGGCTCACTAGCCAACCCCAAACAAGGCACAAAGTAGGCAGATACATATGAACAAGTGGATCCAGGATCAAATAAAGCCATAGCAGGCTGATGGCACACAGAAATCGTACCTGTAATCACAGCATCTGAGGCCTCTTGCCTCTGGTCTCCTAGGGACCGCATAAAACTGACGACGAGCTCCACCTGCCCGACCGCCATCCTACCACCTTCTGCTCTACCGCCGTGGGCACCACCTCTAATCTGACGACCACCCCCTCTAGCTGGGGGCTGAACTGCCCGTAAAGGCTCGGCTAACTGAACTGTACCCTGCTGAGGGCAATCTTTAGCAAAATGACCCATCGCACCACAAGTAAACCAAGCCCCTAACGGCCTACTCTGTCGAAATGAACCCGCAAATCCAGAATGACCACCACGACCTGATGCCCCAGAAACTGTACCCCTCGAAGACTGGTCGCTATAGCCCTGATGGCTGCCCTGACCCTGCTCGAACTGGGTACTACCGAAAGTCTGAAGTAAAGACTGAACCGGTCGGCTGGACTGACCCTGGTACTGCTGTGACTGATAACTCCGATTTCACTGGCCAGGACCTCTACCACCATATCTAGAACCACTATAGAAACCCTGATGTCGAGGCCTCTTATCTCTGGACCCCTGATCATGTCGCTGTAAGTCCTCCACCGTGCGAGCATAGTCCACAATGGCCTGGAATGACCGACCACTGGCAATCAATATCTCAGCTGGCTGTCTGATCTCTGACCTCAAACCCCATACAAATCTGCGAATCCTATCAGCCTCAGTAGGAATGATCATCGCTCCGAACGGTGCTAGCTGATGGAAACGGGTCTCATACTCTGATATAGTCATAGATCCCTGCGTAAGATGAGTAAACTGCTCCCTGCGACGCTCCCGATCACTCTGGGGTAGGAACTTGGCCATAAAGGCCTCGTAAAACTCAGACCAGGTCAAAGGAGGTGACGACGGTGGTCTACAAGCAACCTGGCCCTCCACCATAACTTCGCTGGGCCCTCCAACTGATAGGTAGTATAACCAACCCCGTGAGTCTCCAATAAACCCAGATGATGCAACATCTCCTCACAGGTGGTAATGAAGTCATGTGGGTCCTGTCCAGAAATACCCGCAAATCTCGGGGGTGCTAATCTCAAAAATCTGCCCAACGCCTTCTGCTCTGTCTCTGTCATAACTGGGCGAGGAGCAAGAGGCTGTGCAACAGATGGAACCGGAATAACCTCCGCACGGGGAGCCATAGTAGTCGACTGCGCACCTAAGCTCTGTGCACCCAGGGCTGCCCCCTGAGCAGATGTCTGCGCTACCTCCGAAGGCCGCTCCCCAATCACACCCAAAAGCTGCAATAGTAATCCCCGAATATCTGGAGACTGAGCTGTGGGTGGAGCTGGCACAGAAGTGGGCACTGGAGCTGGTACTGGAGCTGGCGCTGGTGGTACCTGGGCTTCCCCCTGAACCACATGCTGCTCGGGCTCTATCTCCACGCTAGCAGCTCTAGCAGGTGCCACTGTTCGAGGGCGTCCTGGACCCCTAGCTGGAGTGGGAGGCTCATCCTCGCGTGCTGCCGATGATCTCGTACGAACCATCTGCGGAAGAATGAAGTAGAACAAATGAGATTTCTAGAAACTTCAAGGGTAGTACGCACGACACAGAAGCAATGAAAGAGTTGAATTTCCTAAAATGCCACTGTAGCCTCCCAAAGATTGAGTACGAACGTCTCCGCCCCGATCCGTAGGACTCTACTAGACATTGGCTCCTATACTGATGACACCGGTGAACCTAAAGCTCTGATACCAAGTTGTCACGACCCGATTTCTCGGTCATGATGGCACCTACAACCCCCGGTAGGTGAACCAATCCCTGTAGCCCAGAACAGTTAGTAATGGGCTACTATCTAACAAATAAGAGAACAAGACGAATAAAATAGATAATATGAATGTAAATATATACAAATGCGGAAAACTAAACCAAACCCCCAAGACCTGGTATCATAGTACAGAGCCAAACTACATACATGGAGTACAAGTAACCAAACCTATATATACAGATGTCTCTGAATGGAAATAGAGTACATGAATCAAAAGATAAACTAAAGCTAAGCTCCGATCGCCAAGAGCTCACCCTCAGCCTGAAGTAGTCCTCAACAGATCTCCAAGCACGAATCTCAATGATCTACCGGCGATGGCCCACACTAGGATCTGCACCCAAAGATGCAGGGGGTAGGGGTGAGCACCAAATGCGAAGCATAAGGTACCCAGTAGGTATCATAGGCCGACTGGGCACATATAAGATAAAAGAGCAGTAATAGACAGAATAGAAGCAAGTAGTCACAGAAATCAACGAAAGGTACACAGGAACTAGCCCAGAGGGAAATCAACAGAACCACAGATGAGGCTAGTAAGCAGAATATACACACCAAAGGCACAGGTGAAAGTAAGAATCAACGCACCTGGGATCCTTGCAACAACAGTGTATACAAAATAAGTTTACAGAATGGACGGTATACCGGTAACCTCAAGTGTAAGAAGAAGAGAGAAAGAGTAATAATAGGCATGCTCAAAACATGAATCAACCCAACTAATCATAACAATCTCAAATCCAGAAACTAACAGTCTAGCAGTAATCAATCTCATACTCATCCCTAATAGAGAACAACTCTGTAAGTAAATAGCAAAAGTCTACCTACAGTCCCTCGGCCGCCCATACAACCGAGGAACACAACCAAGTGAAAACAAACCCTCCGGCATCCCATACTACCGGAGCGTACAATCAACAAACAGCAAACAAGGGTGGAACCTCGAACCATGAATGATATGATGCATGAAGATCTCAAGTGCCATAGTATCTCTGTATGTACCTCCTCCGGCGCCGATCCGGCCCAGCAGGTAGGTTCCATGGAAGGTCTCTGCCCGTATACCTCTACTCCCCCGTATACCCCTCTTCCGGCACACGCAGCTCGTAGCTCCTGGCCCGGATAGCAAGGTCCATGGAGGTCCTCGACCCCATACCAAAACTCAGTATCAGAATCACGTATCAAGATAGAGTCCCAGTCTCAATATCAAGATATAGAACCAGTCTCGAATATGCATGCCCAGACCCTGTCCAGGACTAAAAATAGTAGGAAAATATCTGAAAAACCCCTCCAAGGGTGCCCGGGCGTCGCCGGGGTCTAAACAGTAAAAAGTCATCTCATGTGCTCGGTCCAACCGAAGCTAAAAATCATCTCAAGTAGTAAGAAAACTCATCTAGCACTCCGGCCCTGCCGAGTCTAGTGATAATAGTAAAACTGATGATTTTAAACCACAAGTGAAATCAACCATTTCCAAATCATTTCCATCAAAACGGCCCCCCGGGCCATGCAAGGTTTAGAAAACAGTGTCAGTAGGCCCAAAGCCAAAACCACTGTAAAACATCGATAAAACCTCTTTATATGCATGGAAATGATATGCTCACACACAACAATAGCTGCCCAACAGCTTACAATCAACCTACCGACCCTGCACAGGCCCACAGCTACTCAGCAAGCATAACCAGCCTAGAAGGATAATTCTATGCCCGGGACTCGCGGACATTCCCAAAATCCCACCTTCTATGTTCCAGAGTCAACAAGGCCTCACAGGACCACAAGGGTAAATAAAATATATCGGCAAATACTACAAACAACGGAGGAATAAAATTAGGCGGACATGAATAAAGCGGTCAAGGTCTGTGGTACCAACCTAATAAACCAACCCAAGGATGCCCATTAATACAATTTTATTCTATATATACGGAGTCTAGGGAAATTAAACCGTAACCTACCTGTCGTCCGACGACAAGCTGCTGGAACAACGATGTCCAAGCTCGAACCACTCCGAGAAAATCCAAAACTAAATCGGAATCGGATTCAGATTTGGGACGGAACAACTTGACGTAGATAATTGATTTCTCTTTTCGGTGCTCAATATAAGAGCAAAATAAGAACAATAATGTTTTCTCCACCAACTATCCCTTCATCCACTGGCTCGCATAAGCTAATGTTGGATGGAAAGGAAATGAATGTTGTAGTAAAAAGTAACAGCAATAATGTATGAATGTTTTCTATATAATCCATATTGCTGCCAACTCTTTTGCTAAGGTCAGCAACATATACCTATGTATATGTGCTGCCTAGCTTCCACTAACGCCACATTTCATTATTGATTGTTGGCCACCCCCTCCACCTACACGTGGAGTGGAGGTGGCAGTACTAAGGATATTTTCATCCCGTTATTTATATATTCGGGTATTACGTAAATTCGTGATAAAATAAATATGTATACACTTATATCGTATCAAATATATTTTCCAAAGGGTATAATAATATAATTTTTACCAAATTAAACTTTTAAATAAATATTTCAAATACACGCACGATGCTAATAAGGTTCTTAAGTTTAGGCTCGTAATTCGCCTACGCACGATTTCGATATTCAAGAATTATCTCGGGATCCTCCCTTATATTTTATCACTGTTTCGGAACTGAAATGGCATTTTAAAACGTAGAATTGAAGCTTAAATCGGGTTAAACCCGACCCGATTCGCGACCCGGTTCGCAACCCGTTTTCTGCCAGACAGTCCGCGGTAAAACAGTCATAACTCTTTGCTCCGAGATTATTTGGACGTGCGGTTTTGTGCGTTGGAAACTAGACTCGTAGACCTTCGATTTGGTATCTCGGGGGACTTCTAACTCTTTATATATTGGGAGAAAATCCCCGATACATTTGACCCAAGGTTCAGAAAATTTTGTTAAAGGTCTTACGATATCTTTTGTCGATTTGCTTGACTTCAACACTTAACGTGGAAATGACCGGATGGGTCATTACAGTTGCCGGGGAATACGGTTGTTTGTTAAGTCCGGTGTGTTTATTTGACTCTTAGTCATACTTTCCTGGTTTTACTTTTATTTGTTGTTTTTGTTTATTATAGGGTATATAGTTGTGCATACGGTTGTTTATTAAGTCTGGGGTATCTTGATGAAGTCTGAGTAATCAAGACACCCGCGTCGTGCCGCGACGTTAAATCAGGCGCTGTATGGGAGGCAACCCATAAATTGTTGTTGTATTATAGTCTAATTAATTCGTGGGGAAACCTGTGAGTCACCACCGAGGGTTTTTGTTGCCGTGTTTCTTTTCCCTCCGGTGTGCTATCTAGTAGAACCGGCATGTTTAGGTTGTTATTTTAAATTTTTTAGTGTCTATAGTGATGAGCATGGCGTTTTTGTTGACTAAAACGAGGCCCCTTTAAAAAAAAAAATTTAGTTTTGTACTTATGTTGAAACGATTGACTGTCTGGATCCTTGAATGTCATTGTGTGATTATGATTAGAATGAGTATGCTTAAGCCGAGCGGTTGTTTGATAGTTGGTAGCGATATAGTTTCTTGGTGCCAAGAGTGTGTGAGATTATTGTTATAAATTCTTACTCTGTGCATGCATCTAGAACTTGCCCGGTCTATTTTGTTAAGTTCGAAGTTTGGTTGCTTAGGAAAGGATCACAGGCCCTTTTTGTATGCAGTCCACTTAACCTAAAAGACCGTCCAAATATAAATAATCCCTTTGATCCCTGTTTGAGCCATAATTGATCTTATTCTTTCAATAACCTGTCACCATTCCTGTTTAACTTTGAAACCCTATTTTGGCCCTGGTCCTTCCTTGGACATCGTGCACCTCAACTCAGGCAATCAGCCTAAGTTGAGGGTGGCTACTATAGAGGTAAACCTTGTTTTGGCCCTGGTCCTCCCTTGGACATTGTGCACCTCAACGCAGGCAATCAGCCTAAGTTTAGGGTGGCTACTAGAGAGGTGAATGATAAGAAAAAGAGGATAGTGAAGATTGGTTGTGAATAGAATGAAAAGTCGGGTGTGTGCCTAAGAAAAAAAGAAAGAAAAAAAGAGATGAAAAAGATCGAAAAAGAAATAAAAAGAATTGTCAAAATAAAGAGGCCGCACCTGTAGCTAGAAAGAAGGAAATATAAAGGTGAATAAGGATGGACAAAGTAAGTTATGTGGTAATAAGACGTCGGTAGTTCCAAGGAGGGCTTAGTCACTAACCTCTAAATGTATCCTACCTGCACCCGAAGCCTCATTACAAGCCTAAACAAGTCCTGTAGTGATCCTGAGCGGCTTTCTGAAGAACTGAAATAGAATAGTAAGGGCAAGCCTATGGTATCGCATGTGCATTGTCTGAAATCGTTTGTGAGTGTGAGCGCTTACCTAGTCCCAAATCTTGTGTGTGGGATTTCTTTGTGGCGCACCAAGATGTCTGTATTGTCTATTGATTGTTAGGATAGTTGCGCGTGTGTATGTGGAATGTTCTATCATATCGGAATGACATGTTTGGATCCTTGCAAGTTAGTGTTTCATACATTCGTGTGCTACGAGGGAGCTTGATTTAATTGAATAAGTTTTGAATGACCATGAGTTGCTAGAGACATGAGTTTGTGTTCTTAGTTGAGTCGTCTTATTGTTTTTTTTATGTCATGTTGCTTGAGGACAAGCGAACGTTTTAAGTTGAGGGTGTTGATGTGCCACCATTTTACGGCACTTTCGACTCCTTTTAACTAAGAACAATCGTACGTTTTCAAGCAACCGTCGTCGTTTTGATGTGTTTATGGTGTATTTTCAGGAAATAGGAACAAA